>PVKV010002577.1:38234-78137 GCA_004027835.1 Alouatta palliata
AACCAGTGATAAGAGGGAGCAACATTTTCCTTTATTATCCCTGCGAGCAGAGGAAGAGCAGTAAATAATCCCACTCTTCAGTCTGTGGTGGGAACACAGGGGTTTCTAAAGCAGGGAATGCAAAAGAGGCAAGGGAGGCTCGGAGGTGCCAGGTGGTGTGACTTGCTGTGTGATCTCCTGGAATTATGGTCCCATTTGTTGGAGGGGCTGGCACCGTCGTGGATCCTGCCAGGTTGTAAGTGAGTTATTCTTCAGCCACACGTGTGTTCTGACCTTGAAGTAGTCTTTTGTTGGAGTGAGAATTCCAGCGGTGCCTGGCTCCTATCAGGATTTGACTTCTAAAGCTTCTAAGGAAATATATGACCAGATAAGACAGCATGGTGTGTGTTCAACAAGCACTTCGGTAAATAAATGTGCATAAGGCATGGGAGTATAGCATGGGGAAGGAAAGGGAGAAGGGGTTCATAGCACACTCCAAGGTTGTATTTTAACTTAAGAGGTAACATACATGCAGTTTGTTTCAAAGTTACTGTGCTGAGACTGGGAGTGGGGAGAGGAAAAGGGAAAGAAGAAGGAAAAAAAAGGTCAAAATGCAGTTTGTGGCTCAGCTGCTAAGCTGCTAGTTACAGATGGACCCCATAAAATGTGCTATATATACAAAATGGAATACTATACAGCCATAAAAAGAGTGAAATTGATAGAGGCAGGAGGCAGACAGACGCTTGGGCAATTAGGGGAAACTGCACAGTAGAATGTCCCACATAGACTGAGAGGATGGGGCGGAGCCACCAGGAATATGTGCCTTATGCAGGGGAGGAGGTGGCCTCTTGAGCTCGCCTGTGTGGCCTGGTATTCAATGGAGGTGGAAACCTGCGGGCAGGATCCCTCTTTTTGTTGAAAGCTTTCCTTTCGCTTAATCAATTTCGCCCTGCTCATGTTTCAATTTGTCAGCCTGTCAAATTTTTCTTGGTTGTGAGACAAGAACCTAGATTTACCTGAGTTAAGGAGCAAAAAAATCCTGCATCAAAATCATGTCTTTTGTAGCAACATGGATAGAAATGTAAGCTATTGTCTTAAGTGAAATAACTCCCAAAAGGAAAGCTACAAATATCACACATCCTCACTTATAAGTAGAAGATACATAACGTGTACATAGACCAAAATAGTGGAATAATAGATTTGGTAACTGGGATGGGTGAGAGGGTAGAAGGGGTGAGGGATGAAAAATGACTTAATAATAGTTCACACTGTTTGGGTGATGGTTACACTAAAAGCCCAAAATTTATACAATATATCCATGTAACAAAACTACACTTGTACCCCTTAAATTTATGCAAACAATTTTCTTTTTTTTAAGTAGAGGGAAGAGGCAGAAGAGGAGAGACAGAGAAGGCGCTGTGAAGCAGAAGCAAGGTCACTGTGTGAGAAGGATGCAGCTTGCTTCTGCCGGCTCTGAAGATGGAGGAAGAGGCCAGGAGCCAGCGTGCACTGGTGCTTCCTAGACGTTGGAAAAGGCAAAGAAGCAAGTTCTTCCCCGGGGCATCCAGAAAGGAGCACAGACAGTCCTGCTGACAGCTTGATTCTAGTCCCTTGAGGCTAGTGTTGGATGTCTAACCTACAGAACTAAAATAGAATACATTTGTGTAGTTTTCAGCCACTAAATTTGTGGTCATTTGTTGTGACATCGATAGGAAACAAACATAGAAAGTGAGCTTTGAAAGGAAAGAGAGGCACTCCAGACCACCTGAATTTTGGGAAGGCACCTGAGAGGGCAGGCCAGGTGGGTAAATGGAGCCCAAGGAGACAGGAAGTAGCCCTGTGGAGCTCCTGGGGAGACATAAGAGATGGAGTAAACAGGAGCCGAGACAAGGGCATCCCTCACTTTAGGCCTCTGGTGCCATTTATGCAAAAAATGCATCTGCAGGAGCCCAGCTCTGAATGGTACTCGGGGAGGCAAGGGCCACAGTGAAACACAAGGATTGTGCCCCCAGCCACCAGGCTGGGCCCAGAGACACAGCATTTTGACAGGTGCTGTCCTGGCCACTGCAGCTTCTCTTCCAGATCACCCAAGGCGTTTCACGTTCCAGGGCCCTTGGCCTCCACGTTCAATCTTGGCTCATCCTCTGATGAAAGATACCAGACCGAGGTCAGAGAGGACTTTCTCTCAACCCCAAGTCTCAGCCATTCGGACCTGGGGAGTTCATACCCCGTGATGTGAGGCTTGTCAGTGATACCTTGACAGACAAAACCTGTGAGAAACAAAGCATGGGAAAGAGGATGGCAGGGTAGATAACTGTTTCCAGAAAGCAACTTTTCAACCTGGCAGGTGTGGAAAAAAACAGTAAGTTTCAAAAACATACGGCATCTTTTGGTGGTGGCTAAAGCATTGAAGCCAAAACACGCAGGACCACGATTTCCTAGGACGAAGGACTCATAACTTGGAGGAGTGCAGTGGTGCAGTCACAGCTCACTGCAGCCTCGTACTCCTGGGTCCAAGCGAACCTCCTGTCTCAGCCTCCCAAGTAGATAGGACTATAGGTCTGTGCCACTGTGACTGGCTTTTTTTTTTCTTAGCAGCAGGGTCTTGCCATGTCGCCCAAGCCGATCTTGAACTTCTTGTCTCAAGTCATCCTGCCACCTTGGCCTCCCAAACTACTGAGATTATAGGCGACAGCCACCACACCTGGCAATACCTTGTAGCTTCTAGTGAGAAATGTTATTTCCCTTGTGCCTGGATCTTAAGCACTGTTCACACAGTGGCACAAGGAGGTTGGTAATGATGAACCAAACCAGCAAGGTTAATTTTTCTGGAAATTGTCTTCATGTACACCCACTTAACAGGTATGAGAATGATATGAAAGGACGGGAGCTTGGTGCATCTTATACAGTGACAAGGGATTTGTAATAGGAGTAAGAGACACCTTTCTCTTCCCCTTTAAAAGATGCCACAAGTATATAACATCTGAATCAGTAGCTTTGTGAAATGCATTTCTCCAGGTGATTGGTTTCATGGTTGATTGCCCGTGAGCATTTCTCAGACCTATCTCTACACTCTCGAGAATATCTGAATTACGGACAGTCGTTCTTACCACAATGTAATATTAAGAAGTGAAACAACACCGAATGACAAGAACATAGACTAGAAATAGACATGCATAATTCCTACGTAAACATGGCTGTGAAACTCATTCTCTTCACCTGTCTTTGCGGAACACGTACTCGTTTCTCTGATGGCATGTGAGGCCAGGAAATACACATGCTTCCGTCTGCAGCTCTCACATCTCAGGAAACCCATGGAAACTGCGCTGTCTCACCTCTGCCCTGCCACTGGGGTCAGCTCCCTCCTTGCTCAAGTTTGTCTGAGTCCCTAACATGCTCTAAATGTGATCGCTGGGCAGAAAACCCTCTCCAGCCTGCCTTGGAAAGGCCCTCCGGCTGCCAC
The DNA here is from genome assembly GCA_004027835.1 of Alouatta palliata. NCBI lineage: Eukaryota > Metazoa > Chordata > Mammalia > Primates > Atelidae > Alouatta > Alouatta palliata. The sequence goes on from PVKV010002577.1 coordinate 41,677, forward strand.
CTTCAAGGATCTATGGACCCCAAGGTGACCTCTCAGCACCTAACCAATGATTTCTCACATCGCTGAACTCTTTCTTTCCCCTTGAGGTGGAAAAGCTTGTTTCCCAGCACTTGGCCACCACACTACCTTCCTCCATTGCCACCCAGTACTGCTTTTTGTCCTTCACTGACCAGTGGCATACTTTTAATCTCTGAAAGATTCCCTAGAGCGTTTTTCTGGGTGATGGCCCCTGTGCTTCTGATTACATGTTATTCAGTGTGGTTGCTCTCACTGCCTGGGGCTGACAGCTTAGCGACAGTAATCCGAATTCTCCTTTCTCAGGGACCCAAAAGTATGAAAAATGCAGTAGGGTTTTAGCAAAGTGCTTAGATTTTATAGATTTAGAATCTATTACACAGGTGCAGATAGTGGAATCTGAGAATATTAGGAGGAGAGAAAGAAGGAAGGAAGGCCAGGTGCGACGGCTTACACCTGTAATCCCAGTGCATTAGGAGGCCAAGGAGGGAGGATTGTTTGAGGCCAGGAGGTCGAGGCTGCAGTGAGCTATGATCACACCACTGCACTCCAGCCTGGGGGACAGGGCAAGACCCCCATCTCTAAAAATGAATTTTTTAAAAAGGAAGGAGAGAGAAGAAAAGGTAGGAAACGAAAGAAAGAGGAGAGTTGTTATAAAGGTGTTAACTTCTAAAAGTGAAGAGGAAAAATCATGCAGGAAAGATCATAACAAGCAACAAATATAATTCCTACTCCCACAGGGCAAAAACGGTCACTGGTCACTTCCAAGTATTCTGCCACTATGCCATGGGGATAATAGCTCTCTTCTTCCCAGTGCTTAGTGGCTGATAAGAGCAAGCAACACTTACATCTGGAATCCATCTACCCAACCAGGCTCGGTTTCTGCTCCATTTAGATTACCTCCAAGAGACACGCAGGATACACAGCCACTGGCATGAAGGCAGGAGACTACGCAGGTGCCCAGAATGCAAAGCAGCCCCCAGCTAAAGGTGCGCTCGGTGCTCCTTGTGTGGCCCTTGGCACAGGGCCCTTGACTCCTCCCTCTAATTACCCCTCTATCTCCACTCTCCTTCTGTTCTAATTGGAGCCCTGTGGGCGCAGGAACCCCTAAATATCATAATCAAATAGGCTTCCAATACTGTAGGGAGCTGATGGGTAAATAAACCACTGCATGAAAAAGCCACAGAAAATAGGCATTGATCTGAACCGGGAGGTAAAGTGCGTGAAATTGTTTATAAATTGTCCGCATAATTGTAGGCACTGAAGTGGGAGGCCGGCTCTTCCATCCTCTCTTGGTTTTTACCCCACATTAATTAATTCTCCCACAGGAAATGGCAGGCTCCTTAGAGCCAGGCAGGCCTGGATTCAAATCCTGCTTTTAATCCCTACTAGATATCTGAATTCAGACTGGTTACGTTTTTGTTGCCACAGCTTCCTTGGAGAAAAAAATATTTCTTGGAGTCATCCTAGTCAGAATGAAATGAGGTTAGTGGCATGAAGGACCCAGAACAGGGCCCGGCGTTTACTGGGTGCTCCTTTAATGCTTCCTTGCTCTGTAGCGTTCCTTGGATTTGTTAGAACGAAGATCCTGAAATTTCACATTTCCCTCCCATAAGAGCTAACCATGCTGTCTTCTCCCCCATGCCTGCTTTTCCTCCAGATCTCCTAATCTCGGTGAAGGTTCCTGGGCTGGATTTACCTTGTCCCTGGCCTGAGACCCTCTCCCTACCCCTTCCACTCTGCTCTCCTTGCCTGTGAGGGTCAAAGCTGCAGGCTCAGGTGCTCACTGTCAGCTGTGTGTGTCCACCCTCCTGAGAGTCTCAGCAGGAGATCAGAGTGGGCAGGGAGGGTGAAGACAGGAGTTTACTCCCTGGCTTTTTCCCTGTGAGGTCGGCTGGGGCTGGCTGAGCCCTCATCTGAAGCCCAGTGTGCTTCGTAAGGTGTCTGCCCTTTAGGACTTGCCCTCTTGATTCTGAAAACCGATTCCTACCTTCGAACTTAGCCTCGGGCTTCCGCGCAGTCCCTCATAGTCCCCCCGAACCCTGCCAATGCCTTTGTAACTGCACTCTTTGTAAAAAACAAAACAAAACAACAATAACAACAGACAGAGAATTCACATTATTCTAATTTGAGAGGTCACTTGTTCCTTGTGGGAGCTGGAACTCAATCATGGCCAGCATCTTTCCTGAAGATCCTCAAATCCAGGATCTAGAAGTTATTTTATTCTTTTTCCTCTTGTGTTAATACCTCTAATCCACGCCAGTCCTCCAGCCTTGTCAGATTGACCCCCAAATACCTGTGGACGTGGGCTTTCCCTTCTCTTCCCAGTGAGCGTCCTCTTGGCTGAAATCCTGTCCTCGCCTCTTTGAGTCTCTGAGTGTTTCCTGGCCTCCAGTCTCTTGCCTCCTCAGTCCATCCTTTCCCCTAACAGGGTGGCCTGCAGTTCCTCTCCCTGATTCCCAGCTCTTAAAAGAGTCTCCGTGCGACCCACCACAGCAATGAGGTGTATCACAATGTCACACTTGGTCAACTCTCCATGTCCTTGCCCTGTATCCTCTTCTCTTGCCCCCTTCACGCCACACAGAAACCCTGCAGTCCACCACCTGTGATCACATCACAGGCTGATGCAAGGAGACTGTTGCAATGAGAGAAACAGAAATATGGAGAGGACGCGATTCTTTATTTACATATTTGTTTCTTCTAGAGACAAGGTCGTGTACTGTCACCCAGGCTGGAGTGCAGCAGTGCCATCATAGCTCACCACAGCCTTGACCTCTTGGGCTCAAATGATCCTCCTGCCTCAGCTTGCTGAGTCACAGGGACCACAGATATATGCCTCCATGCCTAGCTAGTTTTCAAAAAAAAATGTTGAACTCGTCTCGAACTCCTGGGCTCAAGCTCAAGCAGTCCTCCAGCCTTGGCCTCCCAAAGTGTTGGGATTACAGGTGTGAGTCACCTTGCTCAGCAGGAAGTGATAATTTAAATGAACGGTGTTGCCGACTCTTGCTGTGCTAGATGAGCACACTCAGATGTGGTGGGCTGAGAGCCAGGAGCCATCACCCTTCTTAGCCTGCACCCCTTCCATAGTGTAAGCAGGCTACCGCTCAGCCTAGAGTTGGAAGATGAACGTATTTTGTTGAGCATGACTTCAAAACTCAAGCCAACTCCTCGTCTGCTGCTTAGATGGAGAAACACAATCTAGGTGGGCAGTCATGAACATTAGCTGCATGGGGATCAACGCTGGGAGAGAAGACTGTGTTACAGATTCAAAGGGGAAGACGGAGAATAATAAAGAATGACCACTTTGGAATACTCCAAATGATCAATTATGCTCTTCAAGGTGGCCTAGAATTCTAGGGTCTCTTGTGGACTGAATTGTGTCTCCCCTAAAATTCCTGTGTTGATGTCCTAACTCCCAAGGCGATGGGATTGAGAGAAGGGACCTTTGGGGAGGTCATTAGGGCCGAGTGGGGTCATAGTCTGATAGGATTAGTATTCTTAAAGCAGGAGGAGTAGAGGAGAAGTGAGTTCCCTCTGATTCCCCGAGAGCTCATAGGTCCTTGCTCCCCAAAGAAGAAAGGCCCCGTGGGGACAGACACAGTGAAAAGGTCGCTGTCCAGAAGCCAGGAAGAGAGGCCTCATCAGAAACCTGTGATGTTGGCATTTGGATCCCAGGGGTTTAGCCTCCAAAACAGTCAGAAAATAAATGTCTGTTTTGAAGCCTGTCATCTTTTGTAGCTCAAGTGAACTAATATGGACTCCTTGGAAGGCAATGCCAATTTATGGCAGAAAGACCATCTATTTTTTTAACTGCACCAGTAAAGGTGATCTGACAAAAATCGTTCTATTGGAATTCCCGAGAAACCTAGGTTTCCATTGTGTTGGTTATGATACTAAATCCACAAATTCACAGATGGGTAAGAATTTTTTTAAATTTTCTTTTTTTTTCTGAGACAGAGTCTTGCTCTGTTGCCCAGGCTGGAGTGCAGTGGCATGATGTTGGCTCATTGCAACTTCCACCTCCTGGGTTCAAACGATTCTCCTGCCTCAGCCTTCCGAGCAGCTGGGATTGTAGGTACACACCACCATGCCCGGCTAATTTTTTGTATTTTTAGTAAAGATGGGGTTTCACCATGTTGGCCAGGCTGGTCTTAAACACCTGACCTCGTGATTCGCCCTCCTCAGCCTCCCAAAGTGCTGGGATTACAGGCATGAGCCACGGCGCCCGGACCTCTTCTCCATCTTAATGAGAAAAAAGAATGATGACTCAGTAGTGGATATGCAACCTGAGACAACCTAATACTTATGAGTTGGAGGACGAGAGGCCCACATGGCATCTGGGAAACAGTTTAAAGCTCTGGGGAGTTGTCCGGAAGGTCAGGCTACATCTGGCATACTGGAATTGGGAAGCAGAATTGGGCCAAGAGTTCAGGGCCAGGGCGATGACAAAGAACATTCCTATCAAGAGGAAAATGTGCTGAATGGAACTCAGTGTTCTCAGCTATCTGCTTTTTAGGTCTACTGGTTAGGGGTGGTCTAGGGAACCAACTGAAGAGCAGAGAAAGCACTGATGTTATAATCAATGCATATTTTCTTGAAGGTTTTAGGAAGCAGTCCCAGCTCCAGCTAAGCATCTAAGGATGGAGGACTATATTTTGTTAAAAAGAGAGTAATATCTTTTATATATTCATGGTATAAAGTGTGGGAATAAACAGGTACCACTCTTACGAGGATGTATATATAATAGGTCTCTCCAGCCTCAGAGGCATTTTATCTCTTGTTTTTACAAGTGATCTGGAAGGGCAAGTTTACAGAGAATTCCCCAAAGTTGTTGATGACATTCAGCATTTCAACATCTCCTAGTTGTAAAATATTAAGCAGACATATATAAATTTTTCAAAGATCTTGTCATCTTTTTACCGGGAGAGATAAGAGGTCATAGTATGAAGCCTGGATGGTTCTTTACCAAGTGATCTCACTGGGAGGTATTCACCCTGGTGAATTCAGTGTGCCTGTGAGTCTAAACTTTGTCATTGTCCTAGAGTGGAACTGAATCAAGGGCACGGACTCACACTAACCAAATTAAAATCAAAGCACATCAGGAGGTAGAAACCTTATTAGTACATAATGGAAGATATTTTGATCCAATGAAAGGAATTCTCATTTCTCCTGCTGGGAGACAGCGTCTTCCAGGAAAGGTCAAAATAATACCTCTAAAGTTGCACAGTAAGCATGGAATCAGAGCGAAGGGAGGTGGAGAGTCTGGGAGATTTTTATCCAGGCCATGTCAGGTGTGATGAATCATTCCTACCCCTTGGTACAGAACACCTCTCTAGTAATTAAATTAAGGTTGTCTTACAGATTCAGTGTCTTCTTAGCTTGGACAATGCTGGAAAAACACAGCCAATTTTTGTTCTGTTGAGCTGTACTTTTTATGATCCAGACTGCCCTTGTATGCTCATACATTACAATACAATCGAAGGGGCTTTTACTTGCTAAATAGTAACCGCGTTCCTGTCCTGCCTTTCTGAGACCCAGGTCACCTTGGGTGGAATCAGAGGACCATTCAAATCCCTTGATCACATATTTACAGTCTCTTATTTACTCATCGAGATTTCTAAACATCATGTGTGGATTTTACTAGCTGAATCCTTGGAACCAAATCTTATTTCTTTTATTTCTTACTTCTTAGGGGAAATCTCACCCCTACTCTCCCAACCCCAGACCCACAACATAATCTTTTGCTAGAAGGTTATAAAAGGTGTCAGAGAACCTTTTGTGTGAGCAAAGGAATGCATTTTAGTGGGAAAAATGGGTTACCTATAATATAGGGTACAGGCAGGGCGTTATTTATAATCCATTATAGGTAGGCAGTACCCCTTCAAGTTTGGAAGAGCTTTTATTTAAGGAAAAGTCTTCTTTTTATCTTTTTGAGACAAGACCTCACTTTCTTGTACAGACTACAGTGCAATAGCGTGTTCTTGGCTCACTGCAGCCTCGACCTCCCAGACTCAAGCAATCATCCCACTTCAGCCTCCTGAGTAGCTTGGATTGCAGGCATACTCCACCATGCCCAGCTTATTTTGTTTATTTTTTGTACAGACAAGGTCTCACTGTGTTCCCCAGGCTGGTCTGAAACTCCTGGGGTCAAGTGATTCTCCATAAAGTAAAATTATGAAGTCAATTTACCAAATGGGTGATGCAGGTTAAAAATCTAACGGGAACACAAAGGTCTAAATAAATTCTTGTCAGACTTTTATAGATGATTAAAAAGAGCAATGGTGTTGGAAGGTCATCTGTAGCCTTTGAAGCTGTATAAGTGTAGCCAGAGGCTCCCACTGCATAAAAGCAGGTGCTGCCATTAAAGAGATGATACTGAGCCAGGTGGACTGTGACCCAGAGAGGTAATCTCGGCTTTGTCTCTGCACCTCATGGGCAGTTGCAGCTCAGGTATGAAAAAAAGGCTCTGAGACTGAGATTTGTGTGCAGGTGTTTCACTGGAAGCCCAACCCTCAAAAACATCTAAATAAGAAGAGGGGAGCAGGACAAGGCTACAGGAGATGTTGACTGTGATACCTTCTCTAGAGACCTCAGAGACAGACGAGGTCCTCCAGAGCTGGGGTGGGCTTTTAGGGTTGTCTTGTCTTGAGGGAAGGGAGTTGGGCCTTTGTTAATCTCTACCCAAGAGTTGCATAGTAACCATGGAATTGGGGCAAAATCAGAGGACTAGGTGAAAGGCTTGTTTAAAGTGCCTTTCCTTGGCTGAAGGCACATCCAAGAGAGAAACTCAGGGGAGATCCTAGAGCCACAAACACTCCCAGCAGCTGGGGAAAGAGTGTCTCAGTCTGGGGCAGTGTACTAGAGCACTCAACCAGTGGGTACTCCCGGACGCCGGCCATTTCCCCGCATCTGGCCATGCAGGTTACGGACAAGCCCATGTTGGGACGGAGCTCTTCCTGGTCTGATGCTTTGATTGCTAGGAGCTGGCAGTGCTGGGTAGAAGATCTCTTTCCAGTAGCAGAGACAGTGATCATCTCCCTGTGTAGACAATGTCGTCTCCATGCCACCAACCCCCAAAAGGAGCCAACACACAGCACTGGCTGACATTCCCACCCCCACCTGCGTAAGTGATCTGGATGGCTGCACAGAGGATGCGAGCAGGGAAGAAAATGGGCTTTTCAGGTGTGACACTGATCGCAGGGGACTATGTTAAAGGGAAGCTTGTCATCTGCTCTCAGAGACGTGAGCAGATTGCCTTTGGTGTCTGTTCCTTGGCCCCTTCTCTACTATGGTGCCTGATGCCCTCATTGCAGCCTCTCACTCACCTCTCCCCCTCTTACCTCTAAACCCATTGTCGGGAAATGACATGGAATTTGTTGGCAGTAAGGTGTAGATGACTCATAATAGTTGTTTCCCTTCCCGATGAGATACTTAGCTTGAGTCTTTTGGCAATCAGCTGTAATGCAAAGGAGGAATTGGTCATGTTTTTGGCAGCACAAGTAAGGGGAGAATAGGATTTCCGGAGAACGTGGAAGAGACTGACAACTCCCTACCCAATGTTCTCTTTGCCTTTTTGCTAACAGAAACCCGGTTTTATTTTGTGTGGGCATGACCTCAGCGAGAAGGCTGCACTTCCCAGCTTTCCATGCAGTTAAGTGCGCCCAAGTTGCTGTAAGTAGCAGTCACTGGGGAAAGCACAGAGGAAAAGATTTTAAATCACACTACTCCTCTGGCAGGTATTACTTCTTGTTCAGCACTCCTCCCCACTTCTCCTTCCTCTTGCTTGGAACATGAATGTCATGGCTGGAGAGTCAGCAAGCATTTTGGGTAATGAAGTAGCCTTGAGGACAGTGGAGCAGAAAGGAAGAAGGAAACTTGTTCCTTGAAATTTCCACAATGACTCTGTCAGAGGCGTTTAAACCACAGCAGTTCCATCTTGAACAGGGGTTGGGTAAAATGAGACTGAGACCTACTGGGCTGCATTCCCAGATGGTTAAGGCATTCTAAGTCACAGGATGAGATAGGAGGTCAGCACAAGGCACAGGTCATAAAGATCTTGCTGATAAAACAGGTTGCAGTAAAGAAGCCGGTCAAAACCCACCAAAACCAAGATGGCCACGAGAATGACCTCTGGTCGTCCTCACTGCTACCCTCCCACCAGTGCCATGACAGTTTACAAATGCCATGGCAACATCAGGAAGTTACCCTAAATGGTCTAAAAAAGGGAGGCATGAATAATCCACCCCTTATTTAACAGATCATCAAGAAATAACCATAAAAATGGGCAACCAGCTGCCCTCAAGGCTGCTCTGTCTATGGAATAGCCATTCTGTTATTTCTTTGCTTTCTTAATAAACTTGCTTTCACTTTATGGACTCACCCTGAATTCTTTCTTGAGTGAGACCCAAGAAACCTCTCTTGGGGTATGGATTGGGACCCCTTTCCTGTAATAACTCTATTAATCCTAGCTTATCTGCTTTTTCCATGTGAGAGAGAAACGAACCGTTATCCTGTTTAGATCACATATTTGGGGTCTTAGTTATATGCAGCTGAAACAAATCTTAATGAATACAGAAGGTTCTAAAAGTGGGGTGGTAGAGATAATGGAACCCAAAACATCAACCTGGCTGAGCAGAGGAAGTGGAGAGGCCAGTGTTAAGGATTCAGATATTGGGGTATGAAAACCTTGCTGCCCCTGTTAATGCCGTGGTGAAACATTTTGTCACGTCCATTGCCCACTCTACCTTGGGAATAAGAGTGTATACTGACCAGAGTTGAAGTAGTGAAAAAATGGTAGAAAAATTAAAAATTCTGGTGTGTGCTGGCTTCTTCCTGCTGTTCTCTGCAGAGTCCTAAAAGAATTCAAGCAGCTCATTCTAAAGCTAGCCACATTAAAAGCACCAATGGGAAGAAATGACACTTCACTAAGGGAGATGCTCCTGCTTATGATCTGCAGTCTGAGTTGAACAGGAGTCTCATAATTTAAGCCTTGCACAGTTGAAAAGGCCAAATGCATTTGTACCCCAAACTGAAGCCGTTATAAATAGTGGTTGTAAAATCGCTGTCTTTACAAGAGACAAGACTGATATCCTCTCACTGGAAGTTACAAACTCACTGATAAATATGGGATTAAACGTATTACATCCCATCCAAGTTCATTGTTTCAGATGAGTCAAGAAAGTGACCATTAATTTGAGAAGGCAAGACATAGTAGAGCACAGAGGCCAGTAATTAAAAGATGAGACCTTTCCTGTTTAAAAGCTCTTTCTAGCCTTTGCCTGTGATTACTCTGCCTATAGCTGAATAGAAACTAGAAGACGGGAATCTTGCTCAAAATTAGAAAAACAAGATAACAATTATAATAAACTTAAGCATAGCCCATCAGGCTGGGACTTTTATCTTTTCTTTTCTTTTTTTTTTTTTTTTTTTTGAGACGGAGTCTTGCTCTGTCACGCAGGCTGGAGTGCAATGGTGCAATCTTGGCTCACTGCAACCTTTGCCTCCCGGGTTCAAGAGATTCTCCTGCCTCAGCTTCCTGAGTAGCTGGGATTACAGCACCACCACCACACCCAGCTAATTTTTGTATTTTTATTAGAGACAGGGTTTCACCACGTTGGTCTCAAACTCCTGACCTCAGGTGATCCACCCACCTTGGCCTCCCAAAGTGCTAGGATTACAGGCGTGAGCCACTGTGCCCAACCAGGGGCTCAGGCTTTTCTACCTTCAAGGCAATCTCTGGGACCCAAAACTGTACCAGAAGTAAGCGGACTATGAGAGGTATGCAGCTCCCCAAAGAGTACTCTTTAGCCCCTCCTTCTGATGCGGTCAAGGACCTCCAGTGTTTTCAGGGCCAGGGCAACAGAGAATAAAGGATAAGGAGGGGACTTCTTTCCATAGAGTAGACCCAAGGCTGCCTGATAAGCTAAATCATCAAGCACTCCCTGAAATCCCCATTGACCAACTAGGAATCTTTGCTACTATTACTCGAAAGGCTTTGATAATTACTATAAAGAAGTGTTTCCCATTCTCCATTTTCCAGATGAAAGGTTTTGTTTCCTTGTGAAAACAGAGTTGCAATTATCCCATATTTTTTTTTTTCCATCATGGTGCTTTGGTTTTTTGAAGGATAATTTGCTGAATTTTCAATCTAGGTGTCACTGAACCATAAGAAGAAACACCCAGACTTGTTGGAGATAACTGCATACCATCCAGACATCCTGAACTTTGAGCCAGGTACAGCCATTGAATCAGAATGTGGAATTGACTCTTGAGGGAGGTGGTGAGTACATTTTATTAGGTTAGTGCAAAAGTAATTACAGTTTTTACCATTACTTTCAGTGGTAAAACAGCAACTGCTTTTGCACCAGCCTCATACAGAGTCTTCATTGGCGGAGAGCAAACAGGCAGGCTGTGTCAGAAACAGCTGTGGCTGGTCTTGGTGACTCACATCATACTCCGGTACTTTGAGAGGCAAGAGGATTGTGTGAGCCCAGGAGCATGAAACCAGCGAGAGGAACATAGTAAGACTCTGTCTCTATCAAAAAAAAAAAAGAATTAGCAGAGTATAGTGCTGTGTACCTGTACTACTGGGACTACTTCCCGAGTAGTCCCAGCTACTCGGGAAGGTGAAGTGGGAGGATCTCTTGAGCCGGAGTATTTAAGGCTGCAGTGAGCTATAATTGTGCCATTGCACTACAAATGGGGTAACAGAGCGAGACCCTGTCTCAAAAAAAAAAAAAAAAGGAACAGTTAGTTGCTCACCAATATACATTCTCCCCTTCTTTTTTTTCTAACAGAACTTGAGTATTCCTGTTTAAGACAATGTTCTTACCTTTTTTTTTTTTTAAGAGGCTATTTAACAAATTCCCTTATAGCTAGGGGCAGCTAATGGAATCTAAGTGGTGGTCATGGGAGTCTTCCAGGAAAGCTCATTAAAGAGGGGTGATTCCTCTGGGATGGGTGCTCTTTGGCGTTTGTTCTTTTTCTTTCTTCCTGCCAAAAAATGTGGGGATGATGACTGGAGCTCTGCCAGTCAACTTGGAACTCAAGTCAACCTTGAGCATGAAGCTGAGCTCTGAGATGGTGAAGCAGGAAGACAGAAAGAGGCTGGGTCTCGCCTTACCATATCCACATTGTAAGCTTCACACTAACTGGCATTAGTATTTTCTTTTAAGAGAGACAAAAACAAATGTTTTATGGAAGCCATGTATATTTTCTGTTACGTGTAGATTAACCTAATCCTAGCCTATACCAGTACTGAGTGGAGCTTCACACCCCAGAAGTAATTGTGTTTATGTTGTTACGTCATCCATTCTGTCAGAGGATGGAAGCTCTGCCTTGAACAGGTCGTCTGTTCTGAGAGTAACTATTCTAAAAGCCCATGTTTAGAAGAAACTAGGAAACACGTCACACAGTGCATGACCTCTGAAACAGAGCAGGCTCTGGATGGGCCCTCTAGGCCCACTGGGCAACGGGACTGTTTAGAGGCTGAGTCCAAGCACATGAGAGACGGAGAAACACAGGAGGGTTTGCGCTTGAACTAGCTTGCTTGAAATTGAAGGAGCCTAGTGGCTTGATCCCCTAACTCTATTTTATCAGAAACGTGGTTTCAGTTTCACTGACCAAGGGTATAATTTTCCTGGTCTAGCACAGAGAAAACGTAAGGGCCTTTCCAGTTTGGGTTATGACCACTTGAGAATAGGAACTCTGATTTCATTATTTTCCAAGGTGCTGGGATCCCACAATTGACAGATGCTATATTAGTTTCCCATTGCTGATGTGACAAATTGCCATAAACCCAGGGGTTGAAACAACACTAAGTTACTCTCTTACAGTTCTGAAGGTCAGAAATCCTAAGATGGATCACTATGTCTTCTGGAAATTCTATGGCAGAACCTGTTTATATGCCTTTTCTAGCTTCTAAAAGCTTCCTGCACTGCTTGGCTTGTGGCCCCATTCACCATCTTCAAAATCAGCATTGCAGCATGGTGTCTTCCTATCTCTCCCTCTGTGTTCCTCTATTCCATCCTCATATGGCTTTCTGTCTAAGCCTCATTCTACAACATCATTCTCTAAGAATCTTTGTGATTATATTGGGCCTGCCTGAATAATCTAAAATAGTCTCTCCATCACAAGAGCCTTAATTACAACTAAAAAGTTCCTTCCTTCATATAAACTGAAATCTTCACAGGTTTCAGAGATCAGGATGTGGACATCTTTGGGAGGTCAATTGTCATGCAAATATCAAGGTCAACTCAATATCCTCATGGCTGTACTTATTGGCCTGTTTCCCAGCTCCCTAAATAGTTCCCTCTGCAAGCTTATAATATTGTATGATTTTTTTTTTTGTCATTTAAGTTTTTGCCAAGAGACCTCTATTAAAATAAATATACTACATGCTGTGGTAATGTATAGAGCTGTCAGCTGCTCTTCAGATTCCCTGTCAACCTGCAACCACCTCGGAGAACAAGAGAAACTGGCTCTGGACTTACTAAATTTCATTAAGGGAGAAGTTGATATGAGAAGTTGTACTGCCAGCATGAGTCTGCACAGGGCCTGGCTGCAGAGGCCTTAAGCAGGGTGGAGCTATTAGAGATCATTTCCTAACAGTGAGTTGTGGAGGTGTGTAAGGGCAGAGCTCATAAAGACAACAAGGAGTATCAGGCGGAGGTAGGAAAGCAGAACCTTCCTCTTTCAAGAGTGTTTAGGGATAGTAGCATAGCAAAGACCTAACATTAATTTAGCTTTTATTACATGTCAAGGTGGCACATTAAATTATTGTCCTCATTCTTTATATTCCCATTCAAATTCATTTCTTGGCTATGCAATATTGCAGTTCCTCCCATAAAGACAGAATTAGTTCCCTCGTGCTTTATTTTTGGGCTCATCCACATGACTCGTTTGGCCAACACATTGTTACCAGATGAGAAAGAAACAGAGGCCTGATTATTGTGCTTTCTTGTTCGGGATTGTTCTCTGGTTTGCCACAGAAACATAAGAATATTCCTGCCTAGCCCACTGACCCAAGGAGGACAAGAGAAATATGGAGCACACCCAATGCAATCTACAGCTTAGAGTTGCCCCAGCTGATTGCAGACAGATGAGAAGGAATCATTTGCTATTGCGGGTGACTGAGCTTTTTGGAATTATTTAGGTAAGCTTGCTTATGTCTTGAGCCAGTCAGAGACAGTTCTAAGTGTTTTACATGCATTAATTTATCTAAACCATGCCTTGATCTTATAAAGTAGATAGTTTTAGTCTCCCTGTTTTGCAAACAAGGAAACTAAGGCATTCATCTATTCAGGAACTTTCTCAAAGTCATGCAACTACTAAGTGCTAGAACTGCAATTTGAATCAGTCATATGTCCACCTAGTTCCTAACTACAAGATTTTATTGGGACCATAGCCACAGGCATAAGATTTCTTTCTCTGCTCTCCTCTTTGTGGCCCCCCTCCTTTTTTTTTTTTTTTTTTTTTTTTTTTTGAGACAGACTCTCGCTGTGTCGCCAGGCGCCAGGCTGGAGTGCAGTGGCGTGATCTCGTCTCACTGCAACCTCCACCTCCCGGGTTCAAGCAATTCTCCTGCCTCAGCCTCCCAGGTAGCTGGGATTACAGGCATGCGTTGTGGTCCATTTTTAATTTGTCCTAAAAAGTTGGGGTTTTGAATCATTTTCTAAGTATGTAACATTAGAAATCCACCAGGCTAAAAATCTGGCAACCCAGGTTCTGATCCCACTGTCAAAAGAAATGAAAGATTGTCCAGATGTAAACAAATATTTTCTTTGCCAATCCATTACCCGTATTTTCAAGGCCTGATCTGACAAACAATATCCTGGAAAAACAAGGACATGTGCCTAGAAGCCAACCACGATGTCACTAGGACTGCGAGATGATACCCAGCTGTAGGGCTAGCCGTGTTTGATAATTTTATAAATAGAACCTGCTTTTTGCCTCAAGCTCCTGAGAAAGAGTGTTTTATTCTTTTTGGAAACTTGTGGAAGTTTCTATTATCCTTGTCCTCTATTATCCTCCTAGGCCTCTATTATCCTCCTGAGAGGAGGTGTCTATTATCCTCTCAGGAGGATAATAGAGGGCTAGGAGGTAAATGGTCACCTACAGATGAGATGTAAAAAGAACCTCAAATGTGAAACTGAACATAGATGCTGAAGAGTGGTATTTGCATGGGGCAAAAACTTGACGGAAACCGGAAGAGCCAAGAGCATTCCTGTTTCTAGATTAAAAAAAATAATAGGGGTCAATAAAGTGAGTACCAAAAATCAAATATTTAGGAATTAAGGACCAGGGCCAGTGAGACTGAGGATATCATAAGAATTAAAAAAAAAATTTTTTGTGACGTGTGACACCAGCTATTTTTTTGTTTGGTAGTGACTGTTAGTAAAAATCATGAAAAACAAGCTGACAATTGTTATTGTTGGAAGTATCAAGAAAGTGGAGAAGGAGGTGCACTATTTCTACTGCTCGATCTCAGTTGATGAGGATGATGATGGTAATAATGATATCCATCAGCATTTATCGAACACTCAGTGTGTTAAGCTCTTTATGGAATGATCCAATTCCATTTTTCAACGCAACTCTGTACGGGAGATACTAACATCATGTCTCTTTATACAGATGCAGGGTTTCAGACCTAGAGAGATTAAATTATTCTCTGAAGTCACGGGGTAGTCAATGATGGATGGAGTATTCAGATATAGAAAGTCTGATTTATTGATTCATAACAAACTAACTAACAGAGAAATGGTTGAAAAAGAGGAAGTGGTCATCATCTGGAAAAGTTAAGAACAGATCAAGATTCCCCTGGAATTTCTACACTGAAGGGGTACACATGTTGCTGACACACAAGGAAACTTCTCATGTATGTGAAAAGGGTAGCATGGTAAGCTCTTGGCAGCCACATCTTGACTGGCTCAAGATGAGTATAGGAGAAGCCTCGGTCTTCCGGTGCCCCCTGCCGTATTTATCCAGCCTACCCCACAGAAAGTCTACCCTCCCTCTGCCTGATACATGGCCCCTCTGCTTTTCAGGATGCACCTTTATCTGGGGCTAGGGCTGGCCATGGCAGGCAGAATGGGTGAGGGACACTTTCTTCAAAGCCCGGGAACTGGAGCAGGGAGCTCTTCCCGAGACAGCAGAAGGCACAAGGGCTGCAGGAGCAGATTAAACCAGAAGTGGCATTGAAAGACAGTCCTAAGGAACAAGAGGTAAACATAAAAGCCAGATCTTTGGAATCAAAAAATTAAAGCCAACCAAAGGAGACTAGGGGCAAACTGGATAGGCAGCTTGAGTAGTTGTCTTGAAGGCAGCTTGGTATTGGATGTTGGCTTTTGAGTCTGCAGGACATTATATGTGAATGAATTGGTCCTGCATAAAGGTCAGGTGTAGGGTGGCCTTGCTAGAACCAGGACCAATGCTTAAGCTCTGCTTAGTTTGATGGGGGTCTAAACATGGTATTCAAGCTTGTCAATACCTCCCTCAGGAAACCTGGTTCTTAAACAACTAGCCGCTAGCTGGAATCTGGCCCGGCAAATGAGCTGGCCATCAGACACCACAATACAGTCATTTTGTCTGATCATGAGAGTCTCCTTTAATTTGCATTTCTGCTACAGGCTCTTTTTTTAAAAAATCTGTTTTTTTTTTTCTTATTATACTTTAAGTTCTGGGGTACATGTGCAGATCATGCAGGTTTGTTACGTAGGGATACACTTGCCATGGTGAGTTGGTGAATCCATCCCCCCATCATCTACATTAGGTATTTCTCCTAATGCTATCCCTCCCCTATCCCCCAACTCCCTGCTAACCCTCCCCTATCTCCCTGACACCGAATCAGGCCCCGGTGTGTGATGTTCCCATCCCTGTGTCCGTGTGTTCTCATTGTTCAACACCCACTTATGAGTGAGAACATGCAGTGTTTGGTTTTCTGTTCCTGTGTCAGTTTGCTGAGAATGATGGTTTCCAGCTTCATCCATGTCCCTGCAAAAGACATGAACTCATCGTTTTTTATGGCTGCATAGGATTCCATGGTGTATATGTGCCATGTTTTCTTTATCCAGTCTATCATTGATGGGCATTTGGGTTAGTTCCATGCCTTTGCTATTGTAAACAGTGCCCCAATAAACATATGTGTGCACTGGTCTTTATAATTGAATGTTTTATAATCTTTTGGGCATATACCCAGTAATGGGAGTTCTTTTAATGAATACCATCAGTACATAAGCTCCAGACACCGGCACAAGTCCATGTGACACCTGGCTCTCTCTGACACTCATCCATTGCCAGGGCCCAGTTCTACTGTCACATCAGTCCTGCTTGGTTCCATTTCTGTCACCTTGAGTCATAAGCACGTCCTATGAGCAGAAGGAAATCTTCCCAGGATGACAGACACTTCTTTAAGGGGAATTGAAGTTGACAGAATTCACTGTTGCCTAAAGTACCATTTTTTTGCCTTTTCTCTCTCAAATTAATTTTTCACCCTTTCCTACTCTGGCTTGTATTATGAGAAGCTGACTCATGAAAACAACATTTTCCAGGCTCTCCGAATCTGTTGAGTATAGCAAATGGGAGTTATTGGTAGGAGGCCTGAGGATAAACGGAAGGAAGGAGCCAGGGAATTTCTCTTCTCTCCTCCCTCTGCTTTGGGCTGCATCTCTGGAAGTGACGTTGATTCCTCCATGGTTCCAGCTATCTTTGGACAATCTCTCTTCATGGTCTCAGCTCCTACAGGCAACCCCCTATACAGGCCCAGCTTCCACTGAGTAGCTCCTAAGCTCTGGTAACACCATCTCCCCCCTGGGGTTCTCCAGCCCTAGGAACGGTAACAGTCTCCTGTTATTGTTAAATCTCTGAGTTGCCGCACAATCCCCTCCTTGAAGTTTCAGCTCCTTCAATATTTTTATAACTACCTTCCCATATTAAAGCTGGCTGGGAAGTGCCCAACACAAACCAAAAGGCAAAATCAACGGAATTGCTGATTTCAGCCTGGGCTTGGTCCTGATGCCACAGCTGGGTGGCCAGAAGGCTGAAGGGGGCAATGGGAGGCTCCGAAGGTGACAGTCACTAACTTCCACAGATGGCCCGGGGTTCCTTACTCCGCTGAAGAGAAGGATCAGATCTACCCTGACCCGAATTTCCCAAGAGGAGACCAGTCTGAGTCACTTTCCTTTTGTATAAGTGGTCTAGAAAGGCCTTGTTTTCAGGATTTTTTTTTTTTTTTGGTTAAGATGCAAATACTGTCATAAAATATCTTCATCACAATAAAAATGCAAAGTACAAACTTGCCGTTCTGCACCACATCACAGAAGGATGCGGAGACATTATTCAAATGTGCACAGGACAATTGCTGCACATGCACTCGCAGGCTGATGGAGACTTAAAAATAGCACATTCCATTAAAGACTCTTTGGTGGCAAAATAAGTGACTGTTCTCTTTGTCCCTTTTTTTCTACAGACAGCAGCCCCCTCACCAGACTCTCTGCAGAGCTGCAGTTTTCCAGGAAATGTTAGGGGCCAGCAGGATGCAGTTAAAAGGGGGACCCAGGGCAAGGCAAAGAAGCCAGGGACAGGAGAGCCTAGGACCACCTCCATCCTCCCTCTGCCTGCTGTCTCCCCATCCCCCTGCACAATCTACCCGCCATTGCTATGGGCATTATCTGGGATTGCTGGCTTTCTGAACAAATGTGGCAGTATTGGAAAGGGAGAATAACGGGAAAACTTGGCAAGAATTTCAAGTTGTCAGTAATTTGCTGTTGTCTTTTAATTTACCCGTTTATATTGCAGATGAGGAACTCAGACCCAGAAGTACCAAGTGGTGTGCCCGAAGTCCTTTAGCTGGTTTAGCAGAGCGAGAACTAGTGTTCCCAGTGCAGTGCTCTTTACGTTCCAATGCAGCAGAGGAATGCGCCACATGGGGACATTTTGGCATTTTGGTCCCTGGTAGACCACAGACACAACAGTGGTCCCGTAAGATTCTAATGGAACTGCCCTACATAGGAGTACTAATTTTTACCTTGTATGCCATGTTTTTACTGTATCTTTTTTCTTTTTTTGAGACAGAGTTTTGCTTTTGTTGCCCAGGCTGAAGTGCAATGGTGCGAGCATGACTCCCTGCAACCTCCCCCTCCCAGGTTCAAGCGATTCTCCTGCCTCAGCCTCCCAAGTAGCTGGGATTACAGGCACCCACCACAACATCCAGCTAACTTTTTGTAATTTTAGTAGAGACGGGGTGTCACCAAGTTGGCCAGGCTGGTCTCGAACTCCTGATCTCAGGTGATCTACACACCCCAGCCTCCCAAAGTGATGGGATTACAGGTGTGAGCCAGAGTGCCTGGTCTACTGTATCTTTTATATGTTTAGGTATGTTTAGATATAAAAATGCCAATGTGTCACAATTGCCTACAGTATTCAGCACACTACATGCTGTACAGGTTTGTAGCCTAGCAGCAGAAGGCTATATCATATAGCCTAGCTGTGCAATGGGCTCCACCATCCAGGCTTGAGCAAATGTACTCTGTGATGTTTGTGTAATGAAAAGATGGCCTAGCAACACATTTCTCAGAAGGTGTCTCCTTCTTTAAGTGACTCATGACTACACAGTGCTCGGTCTAAGAAAGGGCAGTTCTAGTAACTTGAATTTAAATTCTTCATCCCAAGCTGGCCTCATAAGAAGGCTGCCACTCAGGAGCTGATGCAGTGGAGCGAACAGAGAATCAGACATACACGGAGGAATCCTAATGCCAGTCCTTCCTGGCTAGTTCTAGATGATGCAATGGCATAAATCATAAAACCTCTCTGAATGTCATTTTCCTCAGCAGAAAATTGGCATAAAGACACCCACCATAACCACTTTGTAGGGTGTTAACGCTGCTAAAACAGGTCAATATATAGAAAAATGTTTGCAGATGTTAGGGAAAAGTAGGGATCAGTATACTGTTTTTGAGGGACCAGATAATAAAATGTTAGATTTTCAGGCCAAATACAGTCTCTGTGCAAGCCTGTTGTTGTAGCAGAAAAGCAGCAAGAGACAATTCCTAAATAAATAAATGTGACTGTGTTTCAATAAAACTTTATTGATAGAACGGGAAGCAGATTAAATTTAGCCTGTGGGCCATAGGTTGCTCGCCCTTGGGATAAAGCCACTCATTTTGCTTGGTGCTTCTTCCCTGGAAAAGCCTCCCTGCCTCCTCCACCATCTCCCTTCCCTAAACTCGGGGCTTGATGACTCAGCCCAAGCCTTATTTTTGGTGCATCAGCTTTTTAAAGCAAAACATAGCTCACTGGAGGGGTTTAAGACACATAGTCATCTGCACCAGGAGAAAAAAAAAGCTAAAAGCACATTTATAGCCACAGTCACAGCCGTCCTTCTCCATGAATACGTTTAAGTCTGCATTTAGACACACAGCTGCAGACATAAAGTAATATAGAAAAAGGAACGGAGCTGTGGATTTCATTGAGGCTGAAATAGAGGACTAGGTAGAAGCATGAACAACAACATTTTTACCTCCTAGCCCTAACTTTTGAAAGCACTTTCACATTTATTTTCACTTATCATGATGAGGTTATGAGACAGTTTTGACAGATTTGAGAGGAAGCGGGTACTTACCTGCTGTGAGGGATCTGGCTGGTGGCAGAGCCCGGGCTCAAACCAGCTCAGGTGCTCAGCCTTATAAACCCATCTAAGCACTCTTTTCTCAGCCCAAGGGCAGACACAGCCACAAGCCCTGGGCTAGGCCACAGAGCGGCCTTCTGCAGTGGTTATGCTCCTTACTGACTCCTTGCCACAGTACCATAAAGTCAGTCTTCTTTGAGGATATTACTTTATTCTCCCGTTGATTAAAATGTTGTCTGTTATCTCAAAACTAAGAGTATTTTAGCCCATGTGCTATGGCTCATGCCTGTAATCCCAGCACGTTGGGAGGCTGAGGCGGGCAGATCATTTGAGGTCAGGAGTTTGAGATCAGCCTGGCCAACATGGGGAAATCCAGTCTCTACTAAAAATACAAAAAAATTAGCCAGGTGTGGTGATGCACACCTATTGTCCTAGCTACTTGGGAGGCTGATTCAGGAGAATCGCTTGAACCTGGGAGGCAGAGGTTACAGTGAAGCAAGACTGGACCACTGCATTCCAGCCTTGGTGACAGAGAAAGATACTGTCTCACAAAAAAACAAAAACAACAACAACAAACAAAACCACACACACAAACATCCAAAAACAGAAAACCCAGTATTTTAAATGCTCTGGGATCAGAGGGAGACTACATTAAGCAATCCTCAGAAAGTACTGAAATTGATCAGTGCTGGCTTGATCGTTTCTTGGGCTGTGGATGGGTTAATCATCTGCGACTGAGCTAGAATTTGAAGTGTTCCTCAGGCAAAAAGCGTAAAGTTAGATAGTCTTTGATGCCATTGAAATCTATGGTAGCAAAGAGATCACCAGCCTTGAGACAGAAGGGGACAGCATCTGCAGCAGGCTTCGGCAGGAGAAGGAACGCAGCCTGGATGCTGACTGTAACTTAGAAGAGTAAAGAAGCTTTGCAGTGAGGTTGGTGAAGCTTAGTCAAGAACCTGTTAAAGATGCCGTAGGTCACTACACAAGGCACCAGGAATGTCGGTTGCACTTTTATGGCTGAACCATACAACCCACCTAGAGGAAAAGAAATTACTTGGAAGGCAAGTGCAGGATGGTCTCAGACCCAGGGAAAAAGCACAGGGCAACCTAAAAGTGAGGTCTTGTCACCAGCAGCCAGATGTTGAGGGACCACCTTGGGGATCAAACAAAAGTAAAGATCAGAAAGCTTCTCAAAAGGGCCAAGAAGTCCATCTGCAATGCTAATATAACATCCACTCTATATTAAGCTATATCCAGCTGATATCAGCTTGAGTCAAAGTCTGAACTGGGAAGCATGGAGAAGGGAGGACAGGCTGAGCCTAATTTCGGTTAGCCTGTGGTCAATATGCATTTGTGGGAATCAACTGAATTTGAGTACAAAGTTTGTCAAGTATTCTTTGTCCTTGGAATTTCTCATGATTATAATTCTCTCAGTATTTACTGCTTGACTTAAAACCTGTGGTTTGCATGGATTTAATCCCTGCTTAGAGCAGCCAGGATTTTCTGATTTGACAGCTGAAGTCATTTTTCTGTAGTGACATTGTAATATATTATGATTCTTGAAGAACATTAGTGTTTAGGAACCCATGGGCTAAAATAGATCTTTATGACTTGTGCAAGCCAGCTACCCATATCTCGTAATATTGTTACTTTGAAAAGTTGTTCTGAACAACTGATTTATAAATGGCTACTATCTTAGAAGTATATTTTTCAGTTTGCTACTGCTGGTTTATACAGAGGATAGTGTGTGTGGGGGTGTGTGTGTGTGTATCCAGTGTCTCCTAAATCCCCTGACTGGTAAAATGAACACCCTCTTTATGTAAAGCTTGATCCCCAAGTCATTGTTGTTGTTTTTAAAGCCCTCATATGAATCTATTTACCTATTCCCATGCCCTATCAAATGAGAAGTTATTTAGCAGAAGCAAATGTATCCAGCAGCACCTTCTACTCTCAGACCATTATGTCCCCTTAAAAAAATATGCTCATGGCTTTATTTCTATTGTGTGGAGTAAACAGAATCACTGAAGCTATATTTCTCTTCTCTTCTAAAGAGTAGCAGAAAGGAATGGGGGAGAAGAGGGCCCATGCAGTTATTTCCCGATTGTACTCACAGTCAGGGGCTTGGAAACTTCCACGGGAAAGCGAGTGGAGGCCTTCAGCACACATCTACACAGCACCAGCCTCCCACCTCAGTTGAGCCAATTCAGGCAACCATCCATCAGTTCCGCAACTCTGAATTCAGTGGGTCTGAAACAAAGGTCTGCACAAAAGCGGCGTAACCACCCCACCTCATAATTGAGAATCTCTGCTTCCAGAAGGCAAGGGGAAGCAGGGGAGGAAAACGTGTCCTTAGAAATAAGAATAAACAAAGAAAGAGAAAAGCAAGGAAGAAAAAGGCAATTCAGTTTCTCTCTTCTAACGATGAGTCCCAAGGAAGATAGATGCCGGGAATTAAAGTCTTTCTTCCTGCCCTCTGGGTCTCAGTCTAGATGTGCAGAATCACTTTTGCCAGCTTCTGCTGTATCTCTAGGACAATCAGAGCTTCTGGGGAGAAATTATTTTTCCAAACAGGACTCTACAGAATATTAAAATATACAAACACTGGGCATGCTGGAAGGTTTTACTTCCTATATTTAGGGGCCTGGGGTAAAGTAGCATGATTTGTAAAGGTATCCCAGCTCAGATGGGGGCTCAGAGAAGTTGGTGGATTGATCCCTGAGGCAAAATGAAATGATGTAAGCTGATTTGCTGAGAGATAGGATGATTCTGTATGCTCGAGAGGCCAAGGCTGGGAAGAGAGACTGAAAGATGGAGATTGCCCATCCATACAATTCACGATATCCGTGGTGTAATAGAAAATATGTGAAACTTGAAGTGAGAAGCCCTGCAAGTGAGTCCCCACTGTACCACTATACACAGTATTAATAGTTACGTGACCTCAGAATGACATTCATACTTTCTGAAGCTCAGTTTCTTCACTCACCGATACCTTGGAGATAACAGTGCTCAAGTTAGCTTCAAAGTATTTTACAATAATTATATGAGACAATGCATAAAAAACTGTGAAAACTGCAAACTGCAATGCAAATAAAAAGTCTGTATACGTTTTAACACTGTTTTTAATGGACTTAAGCAAGCCAAGTGTTAGCAAGGCACTGATTTCCACTCTTGAAAAATGAATTCTGAATAAAGTTGTTATTAAAACTTGGCTATTATAGGCAGTTGTTATATAGAAATTATGTATATATATATTGTTGTGATCCACTCCTGTTAGTTACATTCCACAGTGTTGCTTTTTGGATACTAAGCCTACAAATTGACAAACTATCGTTCTAATTTAATTAGATTTGAAACAATATTTTTAGCACAGAATGACTTTCTAATTTGTAAATTAACATGTGGGCTTTGAACTTGGTAGGGGTGAGTAATAATAATTGTTAGATACAGAATGCTTGTCCCTAGGTGTTGCAAGGAAAAATTAGCATTTAGACAAAAAGTTCCCTTAGCAAGACAATTTTACTTTCTGCAGAAAGGATACAACTTGCCAGCAGTCCTGCCATGAGAGTACAATGAACAAAGGAAAGGCAGGCATATTTAGTTCTTATGCCCTGGATCCTCACTGCTGTGTCTTATCTCCATTGATTGGAGCCAAGCCCCACAATCTAAACTGAACCCGACTGGCTAACAACTTAAAACCTTTCTAAATAGGTAAAGGCAATGAAGAACAAAGGAAAAGAGGAAGTCCAAATAAGGAAGGGACAGGAAGTTGCCTGCAAAAGGACTTAGAAAAGTAATAACATATCTAGGTTAAAGTACAAGAACATAGAATGTACTACGAGCCTGTGAGCACACTCAACACAAATATCTTGGTTAAAGTACAAGAACACAGATGCACGTATATCTAACAGCTACATAGGAGGACTTAACAAAGAGTTACTAGCAAAAAGCAAGAAGGCATTGAAGAAAGTTAGTCTTTAAAAGAAACTATAATTTCTAACATTTATTATTACTATTCTTTAACAAGAAGGGTAACTTTGAAGAGGAACTTTTTGTTTTCTACAATAATCTTTCATAGTAATATAGCATTTCAGAGTTTACCAAACACTCTCACATTTTAACTCACTTTATTCTCTCAAAAATTCCGAGAAGCATCATTTCACAGATGCTAAATGTAAGACAGAGAGAGGATGTGACTTTCCCAAAGTGACACAATAAGTGACCAGAACCCATAACAACCAGACCCCTTTCTATCTTTCTATTGCATAACAATACCTGTCCCTAATCCCAGGGCCCTCATACCACAGCCCTAACCTTCCCACACACTGGAAAGCACTAGAAGCAACTCAGGGCCAGCGCTATAATTGGTGGTTTCATGACTTCATAAATTTGCTGAATCACTACTATTCAGGCACCTTAAATTCTGGATCTGTCTGGATAGTTATTTCCCAAGGTAGTTTCTCAACATCGAGCTCTCTGGAACAGGAAGGCATTTTTAAAAATGTGATTCTACAACACTTTCCCTGGGGTCAAACCCATCCTGCACCTGGTTACAGAGAATTTATTTTCCTCTTGGTGAATTATATAGTCCAGTCATAGAAGTAAGAGAGGGAACTACCAACCTTGCAGCCACTTTGTCTTTTACCATCTAACCTTGGAAAAGACATATTGTTATTTCTGTTGTGTTCCACTGGTGTCACGGAACAACCTTGGCATAGCTTGGGAGGGAACTATCTGAGGTTATGACAACCAGGAGTCAGAAATAATGGGGCATTCTTATTTGGTTTATTTTTTTGAGACAGAATCTCGTTTGGTCACCTTGGCTGGAGTGCAGTGGCACAATCTCAGCTCACTGCAACCTCTGCCTCCCGGGTTCCAGCGATTCTCCTGCCTCAGCCTCCCAAGTAGCTGGAATGACAGATGTGCGCCACCATACTCAGCTAATTTTTGTATTTTTAGTAGAGACAGGTTTTCACCATGTTGGCTAGGCTGGTCTCAAACTTCTGATCTCAGGTGGTCCATTGACCTCAGCCTCCTGGAGTGCTAGGATTACGTGAGTGAGCCGTGGTACCCAGCCGACAGGGGCATTCTTAGTGGCTGGCTTCCATACATCAGTGGGGATGGAGTAACAGTAACTTCTTGGATGTTACTCAGGCCATGTATTAGTCCTTTTTCACACTGCTGATAAAGATGTACCTTTTTCTTCTGTAATTTATGCAGAAAAAAAGGTTTAATGGACTCAGAGTTCCATGTGGCTGGAGAGGCCTCACAATCATGGCGGAAGGTGAAAGATACATCTTACATGGTGGCAGGCAAGAGAGAATGGGAAAGAAGCAAAAGGGGTTTCCCCTTATAAAACCATCAGCTCTCATGAGACTCACACAGTTCCACAAGAACAGTAGTCGGGGGAAACTGCCCCCATTATTCAATTTTTTCCCACTGGGTCCCTCCCACAACACATAGGAATTATGGGAACTACAGTCTAAGATGAGGTTTAAGGTGGAGACACAGCTAAACCTTATCAGGCCGTAACAGGGGAGATGGTACTGGAGAAGAAATGATGGTTTCATTCAGATCCCAAGAAAGCAGCAAGCATTGCAGCTCTCCTTCTGCTATAGCTAGGAAGAATCAGAGAAAAGTTCTGCAGAGAAGGCCCCACGTGCCCACAGGGAACAGCGAAATCATTTACCACATGTCTAAGGCAGCAGTGTTATAAACCTGAGAAGCAGAGGCCCCCGACAATCTGACAGTCTTGGTAAGAGAATATAGCCACAGATGGTGTGAGGACCGCTCTTGCTGGAGGCTGGAAACAGAGCCGGTACCGTGAATTTGCAAACTGGCTGATTTGGTCATATACAACTCACAGGTTCTTTCTGGTAGATAACAGTAGTCACCAAAATGTTTGAGTCAGGTGAGGAGTAGCTATAGTTCTGCAGTCTTGCTACAAGATTATAATGAAAGCATGTCTCAGGCTTAAATCTTTCCCATGTTTGAATATTTATTAAATAAACATTTGTTAGCTAATAAGCATTAAATAATCCTTATATCTAGGTCATTCAACCAATCCTGTATAAAAATCTCACTCAATGCAGATAGAATAATATTTTAAGACAGGATTCTTTTATCATGACAATAGGTATTACATAACAGTGTCTTCTAACTAATAGCTGGACATTATACTGCACAATATCTGGCCATTTAGAGATCAAACTCCAAGTGTTTTCCCTTAGAGGAACGTTACAAAGCTGAATAGATATTCTTGAAAAAGTGAGAAGACCCTCTACAATATTCTAGTCATGACACGAAGTTTGAATACCACTAATTTCCTCTATGAGAACCCATATTTAATATTCATCATGCCAATTCCTAAAGCCTCTGATGTTGGCAGGAGATAAAGATAGCTAAGGCACTTGTAATATTCATATACTAATATGACTTCGTATTTATAAAGCATTTAGCCCAGAGCCTAGCATAAAGTCAACACTATGTGTTTGTTCAGTTTAAATTAAAAAAAAAGAAAAGAAAAAGAAAAAAGGAGCTACCTCTGGAGTAGACCAGCCTGCAGTGGTCACAGTGGGAATTCCAGAATAAGGCAACTGACTGCTGTAGAATAGAGTGTTAACTAACACACAAATAATATCACACTGTTCAGGCTGATGTGATTTTAAGCAAATTACAGAGTCCAGGGAGGTGGTAATCGTCTAAACAAGATAACCAAAGATCAGACGTGATTTAGACGTGATGAGCTGCATCTCAGCAAATGCTAAGAGAGGATGTGGACAGGCACAGACCTGGCTCCTGAGAAGTTTCCCTGAAAGTCTGCAGAAAAGAATGAGCCTGACAAGACAAAGACGCTGGAGAGTAACTAAATTAAGTTCTCCGCTCCAATAGCTTTAAGAAAAACTGCAATAATTTCTCTCCACATACATCTCTTTCTTAAGTGTTTTCAGATTCTAAATGTTATCAGTCATCACCTTACCCGTGCTCCCCCTTACGCTCTGTATCCCACAGCTCAAGCACCTCTTGATCTAAGGCCAGGTGCTTCATCAGCTTTTAATTTCCATGCTGTCACCCCAAATCTTATGTTACAACCCCTCTACTGAGTTTTAGAAGTGACTATTTACATCCTTCATGCCCTTGAAACATACTCCCCAAATAAATCCTCATTGCCCCCTATCTCTATGGTAATCACAAGTCTCTCCCCACCAAGTGACAGCAGCTGTGTCTAAACCACCCATCTGCTGTCTTTCTGGGGCTCTGCCATATCCTGCCTCATGCCCACTTGCAAGTGTATCACATTTCTATTTAGAAACATTCTGCCTACCCTAGTTATTTTTGGCTACTTATCAGTGTGTACCTCATTAGGAGTCAATGGAACTGCTGAACTGCCCCGCCCCTAACATGCCATCATCTGTAGCTGGGCCAGTATGGGTAAAAGTTGCAAAACAGAGAGAGAGGGTAGGTGAAAAGTCTCTGGTAGTTGATGCATTGCCCTCTGGGGATGGGCTGGTGGGGTGGTGGCGAGGTATCAGGGCGAAGGGAGGAGACATGAAGTATGAGTATGGGAAACTGTGGTTACTTGTCAACAGAATGGGGACTCACAGAGGATTATATACAACCAAGCTCATTTTTAAAAATTGAGGTAAAATTCACATAACTTAAAATTGACCATTTTTAAGAGGACAATATTTAGTATATTCACAATGCTGTGCAGCCAACCGTCATCTCTATCTAGCTGCAAAACATTACATCAGCACCCCTCCCGCCAAAAATCCATAGTTATTAAGGAGTCAGTTCCCAGTTCTTCCTCCTTCTACCACTAAGCAACCACCACTCAGCATTCCATTTCCGTGGATTTACCTATTCTATACATTTCGTATAAATGGCATCATATAACATGTGGCTTTCTGTGTCTGGCTTCTTTCACCGAGCATAGGATTTTCAAAGCATGTACCAGATCGTTACTCTTTTTTATGGCTGACTAATATTCTGTTATATGTATATACCACATTTTGTTTATTTATGTATCTGTTGATGAACACTTAGGTTGTGTTTATCTTTGGCTGTTGTGAACTATGCTGCTATGAATATTCCTGTATAAATATTTGCTTGAGTACCTGTTTTTAATTCTTTTGGGCATAAACCAAGTGTGGATAAATTAGCAATAGTGAGGAAGGGCCCCAAAGTGGGGAAGAACAATTGTTCTGAGGGACAAATAACCACGAACAACTCTCTGGCACAACATCCTGTTCCCAAATAACTCTCTCAGAACGCAGCTCCAGCAGCACGAACTTATCTGCCTGTGGCCTCTCTGGCACAATTCTCTAAAACTTCCCTCAAGCTCCTACCTCTTGGCAGACAGCCCCTTCTCTGCTGTGCTGCCCCTTGCACTCTCACAACATATTTTCGTACTTTCTCCAATAAACCCGCCTTTATTTACCCATGACTGTCTTGGTAAGTTATTTTACCTCCCATGATGCCAGCTCCAGCCAGTCACACCTGAAACACCAAGGAGTGGTATTATTGGGTCATGTGGTAATTCTATGTTTAACCTTTTGAAGGATGACCAAACTCTTTTTTGTAACAGTTGCACCATTTTACAGTCCTACCAGCAATGTATGAGAGTTCCTATTCCTCCACATCGTCGCCAACAGTCATTATTTTCTGAGTTTTAGTGTTTGTTGTTGTTATTTTTTGTTATTATAGCCATCTTAGTGAGTGTGAAGTGGTATCTCATGTGGGAACTTGTATTCTCCTAATAAGTAATTATGTTGAGCCTCTCTTGATATGTTTACTGGCCATTTGTATATCTTTTTTGAAAAAAATGTCCATTCAGATCTGTTGCCGATTTTTTAAATTGAGTTTCATGGTTGTGTTGGGTTTCACTGCGTTATGTTGTGTTCACTTGAGTATGTAGATCATGTTGGGTAGTTGCATTAGTCCATTCTGGCATTGCTATAAAGAAACACCTGAGATTGGGTTATTTACAAAGAAAAGAGGTTGAATTGGCTTATGGTTCTGCAGGCTGCATAGGAAGTATCTGCTTCCAGAGAGGCCTCAGGAAGCTTCCAGTTATGGTGGAAGGCAAAGGGGGAGCAGGCTTATCACATGACAAAGGCAGGAACAAGAGGGAGAGGGAGAGGGCCACACACTTTCACAGGACCAGACTTTGTGAGAATTCACGCACTATCACAAGGACAGCACCAAGGGGATGGCACTCAATCATTCATTAGAAATCCACACCCATGATCCAGTCACCTCCCACCAGGACCCACCTCCGACACTGGGGATTACAATTCAACCTGAGATGTGGGTGGGGACACAGATTAAATCCATATCAATAGTATTGATGCCTTAACAATATTAAGTCTCTCAATCCATGAAAAGGATGTCTTTTATTTTATTTGTATCATCTTTAAATTCTTTTAGCAATGCTAATTCTCTTATCCTTTTGGATGCTGTTGTAAATGAAATTGTGTATTTTATTAATTTCCCTTTTCAGATTGTTCGTTCCTCATACATAAAACACAACTGATCTCTATGCCTTGATCTTGTACTCTGCAACTCTGCTTATCACCCTTATTAATTTTTGTGAATTCTTCAGCGTTTTCCCTATATGAGATCCTATTATCTGCATTCAGACCCTAATATCACCCTTGCAAATAACTCAGATCCAGTCACTGAGTATGATCCCTCGAACCGCTATATCCCTTTTCAGAGAATAAAGTGATACAGGTGGTGATTCTGCTGAGAAGGAGAAAAGTGTGAATCAGTGGGTATTACTGAGAGCCTATGCACCCAGGCACATACTAAGAACTCCATCAGATACAGAAGCAATATGCAGCATAACCCCAGTCTCAGGAATAGTTTATGCCCTTATTTTCTCCTTTCCCCAGTTTTCAACCTATTCAAGTTCTAGTCTCCCTTCAATACTCAACTCATAGTTGGCCTCTTTTCTGAGCTTCTAAGCTTTCTGAGTTGAGCATTCAATGAATTTTCCCTTGTCTGGGCGAATGTTACGTTTGTTATCTTTACCAGGAAATCTGGTTCTTGACTGTTATGTATTTATGCATTAATTTCCACAGTCTTGAATTGCTCTCATATTTTTTACCTGCAGGGATCACATGTGGAAATCCTCCTGTGTGACTTGCTTTATCAACTATGTGCAAAAGAATATACCAGCTTTTTTAACTAAGAAGTGTTATAGTTTCCTGGTTTAGAGCAAGGTTTCTGTAAACAGCCTCTAGAGTTGACTATTGTTTACTAGCTCTGGCACCATAGGCAAATTGCTCAATATCTCTGTGCCTCTATTTTCTTATCTGTAATCAGGGATAACAATACCTATAAGAAAAGGTCATTGTACAGGTTACATGAATTAATATACATAAAACATTTACAGCACTGCTGGACACATTACGACCACTTTTTAAACTTATAGAAAATTATAATTATAAATATTGCTCATTTAATAAAAATTTAATTGAACACTCGCTATATATCAGACATATAGGGAAAAGAGAGCATTCCAAAATGTGAAAAGAAAAAGACGTGAGGAAGCCAGAGATAATGGAGTATGGCTTGCAGTACTTTGCAGACCATGTTAAGGATTCTGGCTATTACTCTCTGAGAAGTTAACACAAAAGTTGAAAATGGGGTAGCAAACCAGTTCACTTTTTTAAAAAACTAGATAAAGCTATCACAAAGAAAGAAAATCGGAGATCACTATCCTTTATGATTATAGACGTAACAGTTAACAATATACTAGATAATGGAATCTAGAAACATGTAAAAAAGAATTATACACTGTGACCAAGCTGGATTTATCCAAATAATAAAGATTGATTCAATATCCAAAGATCAAGAAATGTAATATATCATATAAATAGGATAAAAAAACAAAATCCACAACGATCATCTGAGTTGCTGAAAAAGTATTTGACAAAAATCTAATACCCTTTTGTGATAAAAACAACAAAACTCTATAAGTAGGAATAAAAGGGAACTATCTCAATCTGATAAAGTCTATGTATGAGAAACTCACTGCTGACATCATACTTGAAAGTGAAAGAGTGAATGCTTTCCCCTATAATCAGTAAAAACAAGGATGTTTACTCCTAATATTTCCATTCAACATTGTACTGGAAGTTCTAGCCTGAGAAACCAGGCAATAAAATGAGATTAAAAAGTAAAACTATCTCCATTTGCATATGATATGAACTTGTATATTTGAAATAATAAGGAATCCATCCAACATCTATTAGAATCAATAAATGTGTTTATCATGGTTGAAAGATACAAGATCAACATACAGAAATCAAATTATATTTCTTTACCTTAGCAACAAACAATTCAAAAATGAAATTTAAATAAGATTCAACTTATAGTAGCATTCAAAAGATTAAAATGCTTAGAAATAAATTTAATAAAAGATGTATAAGATTTTTACTTTGCAAACAATAAAATTGCTGTAATACATGGAAGATGCAAATAAATGGAAAAGCATCCCAAGTCCATGAGTTGAAAGACTGCCTATTGTTAAATGGCAATACTTCTCAAGTTTATCTATAGATCCAATGCAATATCAATTAAAATTCCAAAATTCTTTGCAGAAAATTGCAAGTTATTCTAATATTTGTATGACAATTCAAGAGACCTAGACTAGTCAAAATAATCTTGAAAAAGAAGAACAAAATTAAAGTATTCATACTGCCTACACTATACTGAATGTTTATGTCCTGCTCAAATTCATACTTTGATGTCCTGACCACTAAGATAATAGTATTAGATGGAGCCTTTGAGAGATTATTAGGTTATGAGGCAGAGTCCTCATGGATGAGATTAACAGCCTTATAAAAGATACCCCAGAGAGTTCCCTTACTCCTTCCACCATCTGAGGTTACAGGGAGAAGGCACTTATCTATAAGAAATCTAGCCATCACAAAATACTGAATCTGCTGGCACCTTGGGATTCCAATCCTCTGGGACTGTGAGAAATAAACTTGTATCATTTATCAGCCACTCACTCTATGATATTTTGCTATAGTAGCTCAACAGACTAAAAAACTTCTCAATGTCAACATTTACCATAAACATACAGTAATCAACACAGTATGGTGTTGGCATAAGGATAGACCTATAGAGTAACAAAATAGAATTGGGAGTTCATAAATGAACCACTACGTTTACAGTTAGTTGATTTTCAGCAAGGGTGCCAAAATAATTCAATGGGGAAAAGAATAGTTATTTTGAACAAATTGTGGTGGGATAGGTAGACATACCAATGCAAAAGAATGACGTTGAATCCCTTCCTCACACCATACACAGAAATAACTCAAAATGGGTCATAGACATACATGTAGGAGCTAAAGCTATACAAGCTTTCCAAGAAAACATAGCAGTAAAACTTTGTGATATTGGGTTAGGTAAAGCCAGCTTAGATGTGACACAAAAGCACAACTGACCAAAAAAAAAGGATAAGTTAGTAATACTTTTGTGCCTCAAAGGTCATTACGAAGAAAGTGAAAAAAGCAACTCAGAGAATGAGAGGAATTATTTGCTAATTATATATATATAATATATATATTTATATAAAATAAGAGACTTATATTTAGAATAATAAAGAACCTTACAACTCAACAATAAAAAGACAACCCAATTCTAGAAGATTGAGAGGATAACCATGCAAGCCAGTCATCTTTCTGAGAGGCTAAGAAAAACAGTACTAAATAACATCAACTGGAATCAGCAACATGGGAAACTCTTTGGTGATGATAGGTATGGAAGTCAGGATAGCATGAACTGTACAGATTTTTAAGAAAAAGGGAAAGGAGATTACAACTAAAATCAATTCTTCCAATGGGAAGAGAAATAGAATCAACAAAGACTGTGACCAGTAATTTGATAAGTCATTAACAACTTTGAATTTAGACAACAAGAATTTAGATGGAGGAGAAGCTTGTATCTATTAATAGCAATGAAGTTAAGGATTACCCCTCAGGTATTTAAAACAATTCTCTCCTACTAGCTGCATTACATCACTACTGCACTATGTCACATGTACTAAAATGATCTGTTTATATGTCTACGTCTCCAGCTGAAATGAAGTTGTTCCTGCTTTCAAAGTAATTAGATACTAGATGTGGATGATAGGTTTCTGCTGGGATTAGGCATAACAGATGGGTTATAAATAAATTACTGGTGTGTTAAAGAAAAATATGTCTCAAGTCATCAAATGAGCTTCCAACCTATCAGGCCTGCATTTTTCTTTCCTTTGTTCTTTATCTTCAGTGTTTTGTTTTCTAAGATTCTACATTTTCCTAATGAATCTGCATTTTCATTACTTCTGAGTATTTTGTAGGCTCAAAGACAAAAGATATTTCTGAATATTTTTAATAGAGGTGCAAAGATTCTTTATAATCCATTCTTTCAGATGTAGAATTTACGTAATGTTGGTATTTATATCATATTGATGCCAGGCATTTGGGAGGAAATATGGATAACAGTATCATATGTAAGTAACAGTATCTTGGGAGCAGCACCTTTAAAAGTTGAATAATTTTCTAGTATTTGTGAGCTGTTGCTTCCTCCTGCAAGTCTGTAAGAGCCAGCAAGGAAAAGATACAGTCTCTATATTGAAACCTTCAAGAATAAAAATCTTTAATTGCATAAGTAAATATTATAATTATACCTTAATTTCTTTCACCTCTTGGAATGAAGATTCACTTGTTATAAGATTTTTTGTTGTTGTTCTGAGGAAAAACATTGAAATGGAAATTGTGAAAATATTGTCAAACAAGGTACAAACAGCCCATGTAAAGGTTTGACACATTGCATTATTTCGACTTGAATATTAGACACCAAATTGCTGGCTCTCATAATGTCCATGGATAGTATGACGTCAATAAGCTTGCTAATGTTTGGTAAGACTCTGAAACCCTATGGCAGCTGTCACTACTGTGAATGGGGTGCCCTGGTGAATAAAGAAACAGATGAATTAATAAATTAACAGAGGCGGGGTGCGGTGGCTCACACCTGAAACCCCAGCACTTTGGGAGTCCGAGACAGGTGGATCACCTAAGGTCAGGAGTTCGAGACCAGCCTGGCCAACATGGTGAAACCCCACCTCTATTAAAAATAGAAAAGTTAGCCGGGCGTGGTGGTGCACGCCTATAGTCCCAGCAACTCTGAGGCTGAGGCACAGGAATTGCTTCAACCTGGGAGGAAGAGGTTGCAGTGAACCAGGATCACGCCACTGCATTCCAATCTGAGTGACAGAGTGAGATTGTATCTCGAAATATTGATTGATTAATTTATTGACAGATTTGAGTCTTTAATATAAAACATGGTTACATAAAAGATATTTTGGTTTTGTAATATTTACAAGAAACTTGGAACGGCATCTGGCACATAATAAGTGTTCTGTAAAACAGTGCTGATGGTCAAGTTATTTCTAAGAGTAAGTGGGAATATAGTGTCTGGGAGGGGCAGATGATTTCGAAGCAGACAAGTTGCTCTAAAAGGGGATGTGAAGACGTTAACCCTTGGGTTCTCTGAGCTGTGTTACCACATTATCAGGAGTCAGACTGCGGATCTTCTCAGGGTGAGAGTAACAGCAGAACGTGACTGTCCTGAAGCTTTCTCTGATCATATCTGGGGCTGTCTGAAACAGGTGAGTAACCTGATTTTCGAGAAATGACATGGTAAGATGATGTTCAGACCACCAACAGACCTCTGTGGACTCCAATGGAGTTATAACCTCTCTCCAAGGGCTGAAGGAAGAATAGCTTCTTATGAGATTCACAGGAACGGCAGGACTTGAAGTTTCTTCACTTCCTAATGATGAACAAATTATGCTGTTACCTCTTCCTGCATCATCATTAGATTTACTTTTCATACATGGTGCCCAGAGTATTTGGAGGTCAAAGAATGGCAAGCCGTGGAGTGACGTCCCTGTAATCTGGGTAGGGGCTTGTTCCTACAGACAAAAGCTAAATCTCAAGAGAGTTACCAGTTTCTTCTTCCTGCAGAGGCCCAGAGGTGGAGGTTATATAAGACAGTCATCCTGCCCTCTTTTCCTGATGTTGTTAGTGCAGAGGGAGCCGTGCTGAGTGCATACAATGTCCTAGGGGGATGTCCCTTGCATTTAAAAAAGAGATTGTCTGAGGAAGCCAAATTCTGGATGCATTTACAAATCTTTCCAATAAACGGAGCCTGAAGTGCTATTCTTTCTTGAAGAGTTTAAAAGGAAAAAAAAAAAAAAAAACCTCAAGGTAAGAAAAAATGAGGCACCCTGGAACATCTTCCTTTTCAATGAGAATGGGAAATTGGTTCATACATTGAAGCAAAGATTTTCAGCTTTTAAGGTTCCAGTCTCCTCTGCCTGAAAACAAACAGAGAGCAATGAGAAACAGCAGCAGCAAGAAGACACACTCTTAATCCAGGACAGTAGCAAAACACTCTTCTAAAAAAGATGTGCTAACGACCCTTTGTGATACTAAATTGTGCAATTAGAAAGATGGAAAGCAAATAGCCTTAATTTGAAGGCTACACATTTTGTTCACTCCCTACCGATCACTGCTACCAGACCCTGTGAGTTTTTGCTGAAATCATATGTCCTTCTCTCTTGAACCATGAAATTATTTGTCATTTCTCTCTAGTGAACAGTTAATGGAGAGCACTAAAATTCTATTTAAAAGTAGGAGTTACTACATAATGCTATTGTTGATGATGGATTATGGGATTTAAAGGGACTGTCCACATCATAACATTTTTGAGGTTATAAACTATCAGAAATAAAACGCCTCTGTAATATGTTAATGCAGAAGAAGCCAAGCATGTTGGTGAGAATATAGCTATTGATGAGCTCCATCATCACCTCATGGACAAAAGAGGCTGAAAATCCTATGATCTAATTACAAAGACTCCTCACGGAAGAATGCACTGGATGTAGGTGGTTAAAAAAATTGTTGAGTTTCAGATAGGAATATTGACAGCCAAACTTCTGTGGCAGAGATGTCTAGATGTTCACTAAACCTGGTTTTCTCTTCCGCCTGACGACATTTCCCGGCCTCCTTTGCCCGGCCCTGTGTGGTCCGTGTCTCGACTCAGAGACGTGGGCATGTGCTTGGAAGTGACACGCACCACTCCCAAGCCCCACCCATAAATCCCTCTGGTGTGATATACTCCATGTTCTTCCACACTCTCCTGTCGGCAATCACAAACAAAAGAGAGCCGAGCTAGAAGATGGTCCCTGAATGATTGGTAAGATGCCCACTGTTCAGATGCATACTTTTGAGTGTTGGGTAAGTAAGAAACAACCTACAACTGGATTAAGCCATGAAGATTTTGGAATGTATCTATTGTATCAGTGGCTAACATTATCTGCATATCTTTAACTGGATTGACAAGTCATTTTATGAAGTGGTCGAGTCCACAGGCTTTGGTGTTAGACAGATCTGGATGTGAATCTCTGCTCTGGGAACTGTGGCCACATAACTTGGGCATGTTGCTGAATCTCTCTGAGTCTGGGTTCTCCCATCTGTGAAACCAGGATGGGCATGCCCATCTTACACCTCCTTTTGAGACAGTTGTAAGATCACATTTTTCAGCTGTTGGCACAAGCTGGCACACAGCAGGTGCTCGTGTTCCTCTTTCCAGAACCAGTTTATTCCACTCAAGACTCAGGTGCAGCCCTGGCTTAAGCAGATTTTTCCAAGATTGGGAACCGAACGCTTGGGAACCAGTTTAGGAAATTACAGACCTGAGTTATATAGATGCCCATTGACTGTAGGCTTTTCTTTTCTTTTCTTTTCTTTTTTTTTTTGAGACG
>PVKV010002577.1:78237-165160 GCA_004027835.1 Alouatta palliata
TCCGCCTCCTGGGTTCAAGCAATTCTCCTGCCTCAGCCTCCCGAGTAGCTGGGACTACAGGCACGTGCCACCATGCCCAGCTAATTTTTGTATTTTTAGTAGAGACGGGGTTTCACCATGTTGACCAGGATGGTCTCGATCTCTTGACCTCGTGATCCACCGGCCTCGGCCTCCCAAAGTGCTGGGATTACAGGCGTGAACCACCGCGCCTGGCCGACTGTAGGCTTTTCTAATGCAAATACTGTAAATCAGAGGCCTATGGGCTGAATTCAGCCCTCAGCTATATCTTGTTTGGTGTGTGTCACAAGGAAAATAAAATGTCTAGCTTTTTCTTTTCTTTTCTTTTTTTTAAGAGACAGGGTCTTGCTCTGTCACCAAGGCTGATCTTGAACTCCTAGGCTCAAGGGATCCACCTGCCTTGGCCTCCCAAAGTGTTGGGATTACAGGTGTGAGCCACTGTACCCAGCCTCTAGCTTCGCTTAAGTAACTGAATCCTCTGACACATTTGGCCTACATTCTCACCTTGGTAATAATGGAGGGGAGCTGAGTAGCAGCTGGCTGCTCTGGATGGGGCATGCAGTCTCTGGCTACCGCAATTTCCAGATTACCCGCATCCGCTGTTATCACCTGTCTGGCTCCTGGAGGGATCTGAGTGTGCAAGTCTGGATCTCTAGTCTGATGGTCAGGATAGGAAAACCCCATATAATCTTACCATGTGCCAGGTACCATTCTAAGTATTTTGTCTATAATGTGAGTTCATCTTTACAACAAACTTATGTAAAAGGTACTCTTATCATTCCTATTTTTTAGAAAAGAAAACACAGGTACGAGAAGATCCTGGTAACTTGCCCACGGTCACGTAATCAGAAAATGGGATTCAAATCTACAAAGTCCAGCTCCAGCTTTGTGCTCTAAAGTGGCTGTGCCACCCCACCTTTCATTTAACCAGCCCACATTGGGTGTGCAATACCCCCTTCTACCATGTTCTCTTGGTAGGCAGCTTGCAAGAGTTCACCGCTTATGTGCAGGAAAAGCTGGCTGGAGATTCATTTTTGAAGTTAATTCTTGAGGAATAGTGAGAGGACCTCAGTGACTTAGTAGATGGAGGTTAATTACCCATGACTTTCATCAGGTAGAGAAAGTGCCAAATGAAATGGAGAGAAAGCCAGATTCAGACAAAAGGAAATACTTGCCAAATGTCTCCTTTCTTCAGCTCCAGAGGAGAAAATAAACAGCATTGAAAGAGATATCCAGATTCCTCTATCTTACAATAATGAGGTAAATTCTGACCTAATTTATTTGCGGATCCCTCACTTCTTATCATGCCTCAGCTAAGACCTCAACAACAAGAAAAAACAAAATCAAATGTCCACAAGGCAGCCTTATTCAGGATAGTAAATATCCTAAAATCCTGTGAAGCAGATGATGTTAATAACATCACTATTTAGCTACTGGAAACCCTGAGGTATCAGAAGGTTAAATGACTCCTCTAGGCTCATAATCACCCAGATCTCCTGGCTCTTACCCAATGTCCTAGCACTGTCTCTCCCAGATTTTAATACTAATGCTTGTGTTACGATGCTGCAGGGCTGTTTTCAAAGCTTAAAAAAATGTATTTGATTTTTAATCTCATAACAACTTTATGGCATAGGTAAAGCCAACTTATCACATTTTTTAATTATAAAACCTGAGTCTGAGAGATGACTAAACTTGCCCCTGGTCACAAAGCAGAAAATAATAGAGAAATAAACCCAAATCCTCTAATTTCAACCGTAATAAGTATTCTACTACATTAACTTGCTACATACCATTTTCTTTCTGGAGTCAAGAATTCTGGAGCTGTTTCAGAGAGCTGAACACAAAGATTTACCAGAAAATATCCTGGAGTTCAGTAAAAGAGTCCAGTTTTTAGACAGGTAGTCCTTTTCCTATTTTTAATTTTAGATTCAAGGGCCACATGTGGCGGTTTCTTACAAGGGTATATTGCACTATGGTGAGCTTTGGGTTTCTATTTATCTGTCACCCAAACAGTGAGCATAACATGTAATAGGGGCTAGGCATGGTGGCTCATGCCTGTAATCCCAGCACATTGGAAAGCCAAGGCGAGTGGATCACTTGAGGTCAAGAGTTCAAGACCAGCCTGGCCAAACAGGTAAAGCCCTGTCTCTACTAAAAATACAAAAAATTAGCCAGCTGTGGTTGTGGGTGTCTGTAATCCCAGCTACTTGGGAGGCTGAGGCAGGAGGATCACTGGAACTCCTGGGGTGGAGGTTGCAGTGAGCCGAGATTGCACCATTGCACTCCAGCCTGGGAGAGAGAGCAAGACTCCGGATTAAAAAACAAACAAAGAAAACCTAACTGGTAGTTTTTCAACCTTTCCCCTTCTCCCACCCTCCTTCCCCTGGGAGTCCCCAGTGTCTATCATTTCCATTTTTATGTCCATGTGTACCCAATGATTAGTTCCTACTTATAAGTGAGAAAATGCAGTGTTAGGTTTTCTGTTTATGCATTAAGTTACTTAGGATAATGGCCTCCAGCTGCACCCATGTTGCTGCAAATGTTGACATCATTTTTTGTTGTTGTTGTTTTCTTTTGTGGCTGCATAGTATTCCATGATGTATATGTACCACTTTTTTAAATCTAATTCACCACTGATGGGCATATAGATTGATTCCATGTCTTTGCTATTGTGAATAGTGTTGCAATAAACATTTGTGTGCATGTGTCTTTTTGATAGAAAAATTTATCTGGGTATATTACCAGCAAGAGATTGAGAAATATCCAAACTGCCGTCCACAGTGGCTAAACTAATTTACATTCCCACCAATGATGTATAAGCTTTCCCCTTTCTCTGTGACCTGGAGTGAAATGGTATCTCATTGTGGTTTTGATTTGCATTTCTCTGCTGATTAGTGACGTTCAGAATTTTTTCATATGTTTGTTGGTCACTTGTCTTCTTTTGAGAAATGTCTGTTCACGTTCTTTCCTAGGTGGGCAGTCTTAAAAGGCACAAGATCGAGTAATCTGAAATGAGAAGCAAGAAAGAAGTGTTATTAAAAGCTAGAGAAGCCAATAGACAGAGTTTCAGACTTGAGAGATTGAAACGGAAAGAAGTCAGAAAATGATATATACAGCCAGTATAAGGCAGGCAGAACTGGAAAAAATTCTGTACTGTCAGTTAGGATTGTATTGGCTGCTTGTGGAGAGAAACCCAATCACAGTGACTCATTCAAATGTGGGTTTATTTTTCTTATGTAACTGGAATCCGGAAATTAATAGTCCAAGGCTAGTATTGTGACCATTCAGTGCCTTAAGGCTCACAGACTTCTTCTTGGCTCTCTGCTCCATCCTTAGTTCATTGTTTTCATTTGAGGCTCAAAATGTGGATGCTGTGTCCACTGTCCAAGAAAAAAAGAGGATAAAAGGCTAAAGAAACAGAGAGGGAAACAATCTAGGAGCATCCCCCTTTGAAAGAACATTTCTAGATTTTTGAATGGGTTTGTCTTTTTCTTGTAAATCTGCTTTAGTTCTTTGTAGATTCTGGATATTAGCCCTTTGTCAGATGGGTAGATTGCAAAATTTTTTCCCATTCTGTCGGTCGCCCGTTCACTCTGATGATTGTTTCTCTTGCTGTGGAGAGGCTCTTAAGTTTAATTAGATCCCATTTGTCTATTTTGGCTTTTGTTGTCATTGCTTTTGGTGTTTTAGTCATGAAATCCTTGCCTATGCCTATGTCCTGAATGGTTTTGCCTAGGTTTTCTTCTAGGGTTTTTATGGTGTTAGGTCTTATGTTCAAGTTGGGTGAAAAATATGAATAGACAGTTTTCAAAAGAGGAGATTTATGAGGCCAACGAACATATGAAAAAATGCTCATCATCACTGGTCATTAGAAAAATGCAAATAAAGACCACATTGAGATACCATCTCATGCCAGTTAGAATGGTGATCATTAAAAAATCTAGAGACAACAGATGCTGGAGAGGATGTGGAGAAATAGGAACACTTTTACACTATTGGTGGGAGTGTAAATTAGTTCAACCACTGTGGAAGACAGTGTGGCAACTCTTCAAGGACCTAGAAATAGAAATTCCATTTGACCCAGCAATCCCATTACTGGGTATATACCAAAAGGATTATAAATCATTCTGTTATAAAGACACAAGCACACATATGTTCATTGTGGCACTGTTTACAATAGCAAAAATCTGGGACCAACCCAAATGCCCATCAATGATATACTGGACAAAGAAAATGTGGCACATATAAACCATGGAATACTATGCAGCCATAAAATAGGATGAGTTCATGTCCTTTGTAGGGACATGGATGAATCTGGAAACCGTCATTCTTAGCAAACTGACACAAGAACAGAAAACCAAACACCACATGTTCTCACTCATAGGTAGGTGTTGAACAATGAGAACACATGGGCACAAGGAGGGGAACATCACACACTGGGGTCTGTTGAGGGGTAGGGGGGTAGGGGAGGTACAGTGGCAGGTGGGGAGGTTGGAGAGGGATAACATTGGGAGAAATGCCTGATGTAGGTGACAGGGGCATGGAGATAGCAAACCACCATGGCCTGTGTGTACCTATGCAACAATCCTGCAAGATCTGCACATGTACCACAGAACTTAAGGTACAATAAAAAAAATAAAAACAAGGAGATCTTATCCCTAAGTGAAAGGGACTTTATATTAATTGTCGACATGTAAAAGAGATATAGCACAGCAGGCCATCAACATTAAACATTTAAAACAAAATTAAACTAAATTCTAAGGAGGATTAAAGAAAAAAAAGAACATTTCTAGAAATCTCCTTTTTGCAGTGCTTGCTTGCATCTCACTGGCCTGAATCATGTTGTATGACCTCTCCTGGTTAAAAGGGTTTCAGATAAACTGAGATTTCCTTGGTTTTGAGATCACTACATAGCTATTCTGAACAGAATTCAGCTCTGTAACTGCATCAGTTAGCATCCTAATGGGAGAGGGACGGCACATCCAAATTAAATATTAAGATCCCAAACCTAAAATGCAATAAAAAGTATATATATAAAAAAAAAAGATGATAAACGGACCACAGACAATGGTGTAGCTAGGTATACGGCATCTCCAAAGATTCATACAGTTACCTGTGACTAGTAACAGGCTACCAGTTAGGCCAGAAGAGATGAAGAGAGAATGATGTCAGAACCAGGAAAGGCAGAAGTAGGCA
This sequence comes from Alouatta palliata, assembly GCA_004027835.1. Classification (NCBI taxonomy): domain Eukaryota; kingdom Metazoa; phylum Chordata; class Mammalia; order Primates; family Atelidae; genus Alouatta; species Alouatta palliata. The sequence goes on from PVKV010002577.1 coordinate 83,452, forward strand.
GATAATGCCACTTGGAAAGAAGTGACCTTTGATCCAAGGACATAATCAGCCCAAGGCAACCACAGAAAGAGAAAAAGTACTAAAAGCCTGCACTTACTTTCCACCCTCTCTCTTATATCTTCCAAAGATCCATCCCTATTGGCCAAACAGAAGCCCAGGGCAAATGTATCTTGTGGTATCATCCCTATGGGTCAGTTCCTTGAGGCTGACTGCAAACTCACAGGAGGTGGATTCAGAATCAGACAGACAAGTCTTTTCCAGGACTCAAATTTTTTAAAGAGCCTCTCTTCCCACTCTTTGTTCTTATCTACCTGTGTTCCCTAGGTCTGGAACATCATGATTTTCCTGCCTGCTACCTTTCTCTCACCTAAGCCCTTCTCATCCTTCAGCCTGAGAATGACATTTGTGTAGAGGCCACCAAGATTGGAGAAGACCCCCTGCAATATGTTCTCAAGGTACCCCCCTGGGAGGTACTCACTACCCTGTAATTTACCTGATTAATGGACATTTTTCATCAGGCTGTATGCACCTTCACAATCTTATTTATTTCAGAAATGCCCAATGTAAATATACCGAAGAGATGTATTAGATATTCAATAAGTATTTTTTTGTATTTACCATTGCAAAATAGAAATTGCTCAATTGCCCACAGTTTGGGATGCACGGAATATATGCATTGACAGCTGTAATATTTCATTTCAGCCTGAAGGACTGTTTCTGCTTAATCCTGAGAATTAATCTGTGAGAGACTCAAGCAGCAGATCTGGTGTCTCTGCCCTGGGCAATGTTGGGAAGACTTGGACTAATTCAAGATTTCTTGCCTGGCCCCAGGCTTTTGCAATGAATTTGAGCCCCTCTACCTTTTGCATGGATAATGAAGAAGGGCAGGGGGCAACAACTGCAATTATTTCTCGATGCACAGATAGCAGAAATGGCTTTGATGAGTGCGTGTGTGTGTGTGTGTGTGTGTGTGTGTGCGCGCCTGCACGTGCATGCATGTGTGTGTGTATGTGTGTCTATTTGGGCACACAGATAGACATGAGAAGGAGGTGTTAGAAGGTGTGGCTTGGCCAAATAATCCCTGCACATCTCTTGCCATGAAGATACATACGAATGATTTGAGGAGGCCCTCTGTGGTTTGGTTTGGTTTTGTTTGAGATAGAGTCTCACTCAGTCGCCCAGGCTGGAGTGCAGTGGCGTGATCTTGGCTTACTGCAACCTCCCCTTCCTGGCCTCAAGTGATCTTTCCACCTCAGCCTCCCGAGTAGCTGGGACCACAGACATGCTCCACCATGCCGGACTAATTTATTTGTATTTGGTAGAGGCGGGGTTTGAACATGTTACCCAGGCTAGTCTCAAACTCCTGAGCTCAAGCAATCTGCCTGCCTCAGCCCCTCCCAAAGTGCTGGGATTACAGGCATGAGCCACTGCACCTGGCCATGAAGGCCCTTTGTTAACACAAATTCATGGTAGCCAGAGTCCAGAGTTACCCAACTTATCCCTCATCTTGTCCGAAGATGACTAGAATTTCTGTCTTCCTCTCTGGAAACAGCAGTGGGCTTTTCCAGGTGTATGCTAGATGGCTTATAGTTGTAGCTGTCATACAAACTCTACTCATCCTTCTCCCAAGTAGCTACAGGGGCCCTGAAATGTACTCTTTGTACATTTCTTTTACGCTCTACAAAGATGTATAATTATATGCTATGATTAGACAACTGAATCATACAATATTGATTAGGCAGCTAGGCAGAACATATGCTTTTTTCTAGTCTGTGCTGTATCTTCATCATGTAATACGGTCAACAATTGATCGGTGTTGAGTAAATAAAGAGGTAACACATTGTCATGACACATGAAGGAAGCGTTAGTACTTCAGACCCTCTTATTCTTCATGTTAACCCCCAGGTATTATAGTCATCTTACCATAGTCTCTCTTCTAGTTCATGTGCACCTTCCTGTATCACTGTTGATACTCTCAAAGGTAATCCCCTTACTGGGTATGCAATTACCTTGAAACATACTATTCGATGTCATCAATAAATTATAGTTCATCTTACCTTACTTATATTTTAGTATGCTTGATTATATTTGAGAATACCCAGACAAATTTTAGGATGTCATCTAGTATTATTAAAAACAAATGTACAAAATTATTAGGATATCATATTTTCCCCTTGTTTCTGAATCACTGGGGAAGATGTGATTTGTTCCTGCTCCATGCTATGCATCTGAAAAGTGAAGAATGTGTGTGTATGTGGGTACACACAATAACATGAAGATAGAGTCTCTCCAATAATTTAACTTATACAGGCTCATATTTATCTCAACATTCTATATGTAGATTTCTATAGCACCCTGAAAGTTGAATTCTTAAATATTCATGTGTGTAGTAAACTGATACTGAAGTTTCAATCATTCACAGCTTACCAACTTGCCAGCCCCTCCATCTGCCCAGCCACCTCCCACTCATCCTTCCAGGCCCCATCCAAGCATGGGCTCCATCCTTACCGATGCTTCTGTTACTCCATTTGTCTTTGTGCTCTATCTATTTTACCTCAGGAAATCCCATCTAACAGAGTTTGCCTATTTTCTGCTCGCCTATAATGGATCATTTATTATTTTATCATAGAATTTTATCTTTTGTTTTATGTGCATACATATTTTATCTCCTAAGTATTAATAAAAGCTAACATTTATTGACTACTTTCCTGTATCAATTCATTTAATCTTCCTAATACACTCTAAAAGTATGCATTATTATCATTATGTCCATTTTCTCAGATAAAGTAGTGGCCGCAAAGAACGTGTAAGAAACTTTTCCTAGGTCACCTGCAATTAGGTAAATTCATCCACTTTTTTCCTACAGTCATGAAATATTTACTTGTAGCAATGTTGTTTTACATGAGAGATTCTGCATGATCAGTTATTCCTGGGCAGGCTCAGTAGCTTGTAGTTTTGCCACTATAGCAATACCTCTGAAACTTACTGTGGGAGATTGGTCAGAATGGTGGGAGAAACTATAGGCAAAGAAGCAGGCCTTCTGAAAGGTCAGAAAGCTCTGCAAAGCTCCACGGGAGAATAGCTGAAGACAGCTGTTCTATAACCCTGAGACAGAGGGCAAAGAGTAGGCACAAGGGAGTGGAGGGGAAGGTATCTTAAACAGGCTTGTTTATTTACATTGAACAGGAACTGACTTTTGATCACCTGTGCACTGTGAAGTTCCCTGAAAAGGGAACAATAAATGTGAATTACCCACAGATTGTGTTTGTTCTAGGCTTTCGGTATTGTTCCTGCACTGAATAAAAGCAAGCAGCTCCAGCTTCTTGAGGCTGCTGCATTTTGGCTGCTAGAGACAAGCAGTCCCCTAGCTGCTCTTACACTGTAGACCTGTGTCAGTACTCCTTTCCTTCGCTGGTTGGCCAGGGCAGATCTGGCAACTTATCATAGTGCCAGGCACATCGTGTCTGCCAGAGGCACGCTTGTGGATTAATTGAGCTATTCCGTATGACATGTGATTTTAAATTTACCAAAGAAGGTTAAATTTAATGTTAAGCAAAGGTGCAATCCTAAGGAATCTCATGGCCACTGAGGCATGCTCTTTCTCCATGCAAATGGTTGGATGGCCACACAGCCCAGCTCACTTAGTAGAAGAAAGCCATCTCCTAGTATGCTGCTCCTCCAGGAAAAATTTTATTTTGGATTAAGAGTTCACTTTCAAACCAAACTGTGCATATCCTGCTGCTTTAGTTCACAACTGCATATTGACATGAATGCAGTGACAGTCAGGGTTCCTCTGGCCAGCTGCGCACTACTGAGAATCTTCTTCGCAGAATCTAACCCAACTGATCAAAGGTTGTCGCAGCTCTGTTTCCTTATAGTCAAAAGATTTGTTTCTGTCAAGATGTTTAGTAGAAGAAAAGTCATTATCTTCTAGGTAGGGTTATATAAAGCAGCTCTCCAGCATTAAGAAACATAACTTTGCCAATATTTCTGCTCACTGCAAAGAAATAGGTAAGGCATCAATTCCAGAATATATGGAAAGGGAATGGAGTTGAGTCTTTGCTCTAACCCAGTTTAACATCCCCAAAACCAAACTGTCTAAATAGGTACGCATTGAATTCTTTGTCAAAGAATTTAGAGAACTGGATGGAGTGCAGTTATCAAAACTTCCCATTTTACTGTTAATTAAATAAAGCTCTTTATAGACCTGTGTAACTTGTCCAAAGCTATGACTACCTAGGTAGGTAGTGTCAGACTGGGTAGTGGGTAGTAAAATAGAGGCCTTATAATTTTTTTTCTTTTTTGAGATGGGGTCTTGCTCTGTCACCCAGGCTGGAGTACACGTGCAGTGGCACAGTCTCAGCTCATTGCAAACTCCACCTCCCAGGTTCTTCTGCCACAGCCTCCCAAGTAGCTGGGACTACAGGCGGGTGACACCATGCCCAGCTAATTTTTATATCTTTTTTTAGTAGAGACGGGGTTTCACCATATCAGCTAGGCTGGTCTTGAACTCCCAACCTTGTGATCTGCCCACCTCCACCTCCCAAAGTGCTTGGATTACAGGCATGAGAGGCCTTTTAATTCTTATTCCAGAATTATTTTCTCAATACTCTGATGTTCTCAACTGCTTATAGAATATGCCATCTCAAAGACACTTCTCAAAAGATGACATACAAGTGCCCAACAAAAGTGAAAAAATGTTCAACATCACTAATCATCAGAAAAATGCAAATTAAAACCACAATAAGATAGCATCTCACACTAGTCAGAATGACTATTGTTAAAAAGTCAAAACATAACAGATGTTGGCAAGGTTGTGGAGAAAAGGGAACACTTACACACTGTTGGTGGGATGCAAATTAGTTCAATCCCTATGGAAAACAGAAATTTCTCAAAGAACTAAAAATGAAACTATCATCTGACCCAGCAATCCCATTAATGGTTACATCCCCAAAGGAAAAGAATTGTTTAATAAAAAAGACACATATACATTCGTATGTTTATCACAGCATTATTCACAAGAGGAAAAGCATGGAATCCACCTAAGTGTCTGCCAACAGTGGAATGGATATAGTAAATGTGTTACAAATATGCCAGGGGATACCACACAGACATCAAAAAAACAACAACAACAAAAAAAACACATGCACATTCACGTCCTTAGTGGCAACATGGGTGCAGCTGGAGACTATTATCCTCAGCAAAATAACGCAGAAGACCCCTAAATGTTCGGACTTGCATGCAGGAGCTAAACAATGGGTAAGTATTGTTATAAAGATAGAAACTATAGACGTCAGAGACTCCAAAAGCAGTGAAGGAGGGAGGGGGACCGGGGTTGGAAAAACCACCTATTGGCTTTACTGTTTCAGTGAAGGGTTCACCAGAAGCCCAAACCCCGGCATTATACAGTACACCCATGGAACAAACCAGCACAAGCACATCCTAAATCTATAATAAAATAAAATATATTTCCATTTGGAAAATTCTAATACAAACAGAACTCCTTTGGAGCACAGCAGGTGAGACAGAGTGAGGCGTGCCTCTAGTATAAACTATTTTTATTATTGTGTAGCCTGAGGATTGGTTCATTACAGAATTTGCATCCTGCTTAGAAGCTATGGAAAACACAGTGCAACAACAATTAAAAAACAAAACAAAAACAAAAAACAGAATGATTGGAATGGCTTTGAAATCACATGGTAAAATTTAAGTGCCCACAGCATGCAAAGGTCCTATACAGGAAACTTACTTGCTTCTGACTTTGTCTTATCATGTCATTTAGAGGTAGCTCCTGGACCATACTGTATATGTGGAAACCCCAGAAGCCTCACACCCTTACCCAACATGTGGGTGTCTATGAATGCGCAACATAGAAATTTTATGGTTCCCACTAAGTTTGCAGGAACTGTTCAAGGAAGCGAGTTATGTTTTTCTCTCCGCCAGCTAATACAGTTGTCTCCTCTCCCACGGTTTTATTTACCCAAGGTCAACCATGGACTGAATATATTAAATGGAAAATTCCAGAAATCAACAATTCATAAGTTTCAAATTGTTCACTGTTCTGAGTAGAGTGATAAAATCTCTCCCAGTCCTGCTCTGTCCCACCCAAGGTATGAATCATCCTTTTGTCCAGCAAATCCATACTGTAGATGTCATCAGTACATGAGTCAACTAGCAGCTGTCTCAGTTACAGATCCGTGGTCATGATATGGCAATGCTTGTATTCACGTCACCCTTATTTTATTTAATAATGCTACGTCACAATTTCTAAGTCATTTGTCTCACCTCATCTCACATCAGCACATGGTGCAATCAGATGTCTTAAGAGAGAGACATTCATGTAACTATGACAGTGTATTGTTATAATGTTCTATTTTATTATTATTCATTGTCGTTAATCTCTTAACTATATCTAATGTATAAATTAAACCTTATCATAAGTGTATTAGTCAGGGTTCCTTCTCCAGAGGGACAGAATCCATAAAATACATATATTTGAAAGGGAAATTATTAAGGAGAAATGGCTCACAACCATAAGGGTAAGATCCCACCACTAGATAGGTTTAAATGATTTCTGCAAGCTGGGGAATGATAGAAACCAACTACGGAAGATCAGACCGCTGCTAAACAGAGGAGCTGGGAGTCACACCCTAGAGCCTATGAACCCAAAGCCACTTTCAATATCTACAGAATCTGACAACAAAATAGGTGTTTAATGACCTTAAGAGTACTGTTTATTATTTCAGGGTTCATGATGTGATGAGCTTCATGATGTTATGAACATGAAAACTCCACAAACTTAGTGAGCCCATCTAAGTGTGGAACCTGAGAAGCTGGGAAGCTGTCAGAGCAGCCCCCAGCCTGAGGCCGAATGCCTGAAAGCCCCAGGGAGGCCACTCGTACAAGTCCCAGAGTCCAAAGGCGGAGGAACCTGAAGTCTGATGTCCAAGGGCAGAAGGAGAAAAGGCATCCAGCTCGGGGAAGAAGAGACAAGAGGACATGTCAGACTCTGAAAAACACAGTTCTCATGAGAATTGAATGAGCTCACTCCCTCCCAGGAGAACGGCACCACGCCATTCGTGAAGGATCTTCTGCCAGGATCTAAACACTTCCTATCAGGCCCCACCTCCAACACTGGGGATCAAATTGCGACATGAGACTTGATCAGGCCTAACAAATCATATCCCAACCATAGCAATAGACATGTATGTGTAGTGAAAAACATAGTACACATAGGGCTCAATGCCATTCACAGTTTTCAGTATCTATTGGGGACCTTGGAAGTATCCCTGGTGGGTAAGGGGAAGCTGCTGTACATTGGCTGGAGCCAGACCCAGCCTATGGCTGGAAGATCAGAGCTCCATCAGCATAATTTCCATAAAGATCAAGCTGTTATGTAAGTATTTTCCCATGACTTGCAAAAACAAAACGAGAATAGAAGTCAAAATGTATTGCATTTCAGCTATGAAAACCTAGTTTAAAGGTGTTTACAGAATTTTCTGAGCAACATAAAACTTGTGGGAAAATCTGCCTCGGCAGGTCGTGCATGCATACAGTGTTTCTTAAACAACTAAACAAAGTGATTTAGATAAAAAGATTCTAAAAAAACAATTAGTACAAGCTGCCTGTGATGAGGAAAAGGGAGGAAGGTGGCGACATCTGTGCTGAAAAGTGTAACTGGCTGGGTCAGATGGAGCTATGATTTCGTATGGGTCCAAACTCTTTTAGACATTGAGGAAAGTGATAGAAGTCTAAGTTTTGTCATACACAAAGTCCCCAATACAGTTTGACCTGCAATTAAGCTAACATCTTCACTCTGATTTGATTTCTTTTCTTTCCCTTCCTTCTTTCCTTCTTTCCTTCCTTCCTTCCTTCCTTCCTTCCTTCCTTCCTTCCTTCCTTCCTTCCTTCCTTCCTTCCTTCCTTCCTCCTTCCTTCTTTCCTTCTTTCTGTCTTTTCTTTCTTTCTTGACAGTCTTTCTCTGTCATCCAGGCTGGAGTGCAGTTGTGCAATCTCAGCTCACTGCAACCTCTGCCTCCCAGGTTCAAGCAATTCTCCTGCCTCAGCCTCCCAAGTAGCTGGGATTACAGGCATCCGTCACCACATTCTGCCACCACATTCTGCTAATTTTTGTATTTTAGTAGAGACGGGGTTTTGCCAAGTTGGCCAGGCTGGTCTTGAACTCCTGATGTCAGATAATCCACCTGCCTCGGCTTCCCAAAGTTCTGGGATTACAGGCGTGAGCCACCACGCCCAGCCAACCCTCATTTGATTTCTATTACATTTCTAAATTAATTTGGAACCGCTGGAGAAGGATATGATTAGCATTGCAGAAACAACCCATGACATTACAAGCTAAGCAGAGACAGGAGGTCAAGAAGGAGGAAGGCAGCAACAGGATGAAAGGTATAGAGAAATCAACAGTAGTAAGCCCTCGGTACATGCTCACACACTAGGCAGGAATCAGGCCAAGTTCATCAGACACATTTCCCCACCTAATTATCAGGGCAGTTCTCTGATGGATTTGTTATATTCATTTTACATAGGTGGGAAATGAGGTTTAGAGTTAAGCAACCTCAGAGGGTCAAGCAGCTGGTAAACAGAGGAGCTAGGAGTCACATCCGAGAGCATCTGAACCCAAGGCCACTTCCAAGCTCTACAGAATCTGACAAAAAAATAGATGCTTAACGACCTTGAGAGCACTGTTTATTATATGAGGGTTCATGATGTTATGAACCAGACTGCAACTGGTTAACTAGATAATGGGGGATAAGGAGAGAGATATGAGGGAGAGTTAGATTTTTAATGCAGTTTTGTCAGTGAAGGTCAAAGAGGTGGAGTAAGAAAAATGAGATGCGGGGATTTTCTTTTTCTATTCAAATAAAAGAGATTTTGAAATTATTTGAGTGCTATTAGGAGAGAAAATAGGACGAGTGATCATACCCAAGATCTGCGGGATAATTGAGGAAGGGAGTCCCTGAGGAAGCAGCGGAGAAAGGAGAACTATGTAAGCTGAGTGAGTTCCTTTCTCTTAGTTTCATTTTTCTTGGTGAAGCAGGAAGGAAGGTTAACATCTAGCAATAAAGTGAAGAGAGAAGAGATGGAGATGATTGTATTTTGAGAGGACACTACAAATCATGGACTAGTATCCAACCAGACAGGACTAAAGAGAAATGATCCAAGAACCAGCTTGTTCAAGCAGCCCAGCTGTCAGTCCTCACTCCATAGTGATCATGTTTGGGAAAGAAAATCTGTGCTCATCACTGCTTTAACTATAATTTTTCTGACGTTTTTCGTGGTAGACAGTCTTTGTCATTGCTGTTATTGCTTGTAGGTTGCTTTTTTTTTTTTTTGGTTTTGATGTTGTGGGTTTTTTTTTTTTTTCCTTTATAAAAAAGCCAGTTTTCTTTTTTTCAATGAATGCTGATTTTTTTTTTAAACTTTTATTTTAGGTTCAGAGATACATGTGCAGGTCTGTTGTATAAGTGAACTCATGTCACCGGGGCTTGTTATACTGATTATTTCATCACCCAGACACTAAGCCTAGTACCCAACAGTTATTTTTTCTGATCTTCCTCCTCCCACTTTCCACCCTCAAGTAGGCCCCAGTGTGTGTTTTTCCCCTCTGTGTGTCAATGTGTTCTCATTGTTTAGCTCCCACTTGTAAGAACATGCAGTAGTTGGTTCTCTGTTCCTAGATTGGTTTGCTAAGAGTGGATGTCATCCAGCTCCATCTACGTTCCTGCAAAGAACATGATCTAGCTCTTTTGTATGACTGCGTAGTAAAGAACGCTGATGTTAATAGACATGGATCTCATTCTGTTTTATATTATCCAGCTATGTCAACAGAAGACATTTCCTCAGGTCTACCACATGGCCCATGACTTCAATATAATCCATTCTGATTTCCTGATATTCCATAACCTTGGACAATGTCATACCAAAGCTTCTAACTAATCCTGTAGACTCTTTAGATTTTCCCACAGTGTTCTCTCTTCATTAAGCATCAGGTAATTTTTTCCTCAAGTAAATAATCAAATGTAAATGCGTTTTTATAGTGTGTCCATGGTTGTGGTACATGCTGTAGAACATTGAAAAGGGGCATAATTTTTAAATTTAAGGACCTTCTATTTCAAATGCCACTGGAAAACAACATGAAATAAATGACTAGAGAACAATGTAAAAGAGAAAGTGTTTCGTTACTCCCGGAAGATGGTGATTAGTGTAGGCTGGCATGGCCTTCATGAAAAGGTAGGATGGAAGTGGTATCTTTAAGGAAAGTAGAACTGGACCAGCTAAGAGCAAGGGACAAGGTGCTTAGAATTAGAAGGACACAATGTAAAGGCATAGACGTGAGCTTAACTAGATCACATAGGAAGTTTGGTAAGGAATTTCTGCAAAGCGGTGTTTGTATTAAGGAAATACGGTAAGCAAGTTTGATAGCACACAAAATCACAGAGTAGAAGAAACCTTCAAACCCACCTATAACAGCTCTTATTTTACAATTTGGAAGACTAAGGTGGAAAGGCAAATGATTTCTTTAATTTTCTCAGCAGGAAGAACTGGGGTAAAGAGTCAGGTTTTTTGTTTTTGTTTTTGTTTGCAAGTGTTATGGGACCAGAGTGTGCATCCACAGAGAAAAGGCTTTGTGAGGACACAGTGAGAAGATGGCCATCTGCAGGCCAAGGAGAGTGGTCTCCAGAGAAACCTGACCTGATGACACCTTGATCTGGGATTTCTAGCCTCCAGAACTGTAAGAAAATAAATGTTGTTTAAAAAAAAGTGAGTGGCAAATGCCCATCAATGATAGACTGGACAAAGAAAATGTGGCATATAGACACCATGGAATACTATGTAACCACAAAAAACGATGAGGTTCGTGTCATTTCTAGAGACGTGGATGAATCTGGAAACCAACATTCTCAGCAAACTGACACAAGAACAGAAAATCAAACACCGCATGTTCTCACCCATAGGTGGGTGTTGAACAATGAGAACACATGGACACAGGGAGGGGAGCATCTCACACTGGGGTCTGTTGTGGGGGTCTAGGAGAGGGATTGTGTTTGGGTGGGGAGGGTGGGGAGGGATAACATGGGGAGAAATGCCAGATATAGGTGACAGGGGGATGGAGGCAGCAAACCACCTTGCCATGTATGTAACTATGCAACAATCCTGCATGATCTACACATGTACCTCAGAACCTAAAGTACTACCAAAAAAAAAAAGGTGGGTATATCACCTGAGGTCAGGAGCTCAAAGCCAGCCTGGCCAACATGATAAAACCTTGTCTCTACTAAAAATACAAAAAAAAAAAAAAAAAAAAAAAATTAGCCATGCCTGGTGGCAGGCACCTGCAATCCCAGCTACTCTGGAGGCTGAGGCAGGAGAATCACTTGAACCTGAGAGGCTGAGGCTGCAGTGAGCCAAGATCCTACCATTGCACTCCAGAGAGAGACACTCTCTCCAATAAATAAATTAATTAATTAAAAAAATAAAATAATAATAAAGGTAGGGGGGTTATTGACTAAATGTCTGTGTCCCCTCAAAATCCCAAAATTTATCTGTTGAATTTCAACCTCCAATGTTATAGTCTTTGGAGGTGGGGCTTTGGGGAGAAAATGACAGTTAGATGAAGTCATGAGGGTGAAGCCCAAGTCAACTAGGATTATTGCCCTTATAAGAAGGGTCTTGAGGGAGCTTCTTCCTCCCACCACCCCTACCAGTCCCATGTGCACAGAGAAGTCATGTGACTGTACAGAGAGATGGTGGCTGCCTGCAAGTCAAAAGAAGAGGCCCCAGAATGAAAACTATTTTGCCAGCACCTTGATCTTGGACTTTCCTCCCAGCCTCAAGAATTGTAAGAGATAAATTTCTGTTGTTTAAGACACCTAATCTATGGTATTTTGTTATGGTAGCCTAAGCAGACTAAGAAAGCAAGAGTGGATTGCAAAACCAGAGGCTTTCCTATATTCATTGCTGTCTCTTACAGAGCTGTTTGTAGGGAGGCGTAAGAGCAGGCAAGTTAAGCTTACTGGCCATGTGGTAGCCCCAGCTGCAAAACTGGTTTTGATCACTACAGTCATGTGACTTCCGACATATTGTTTTTGTTTTTGTTTTTTAAAAAAAAATCTCTCAGAGTCTCTGTTTCCTCATTTGTGTAGTGAGGTTACTAATGGAATCCATTTAGAGTGCTTTGTGTGTGTATATTAAATAATACATGCAAAGTGCTTAACATAATACATAAGAACATATTAAGTATCCGATGTTATTTATTGTTTTATTCATTTTCATTTATTTCTATAGTAAGAGACTTATATGTTTGCAAAGATTATTTAAGAAATATAAAGGTAGATTAGATAGAGGGCATACTGCTTAATAGGAAAGATAAGACTTACAGACAAAAAAATGTATGATAAAAGATGAAGAATAGTCAGGGCTGTCAGTCAGGCATAGATAAAGTACTATGACCATTAAGAAAAAAAATAAATTTCTTTTATGTGTATAATTGGAAATGGCTTTGAGGAAATGATAGATAATTTCAAAAATAAACATCCCAGAAAAAAGCAACCAAATACTCACTATCCTTCAGTCACTTTGCGAGGCTATATATTTGTTAAGTGATTTTCCAGTTAATAGTCAAATTACATCTGGGAGTGGGGCTTTGGGGAGGAAATGACAGTTAGATGAAGTCATGAGGGTAAAGCCCAAGTCAGCTAGGATTAGTGCCTTTATAAGAAGAGTCCGCCAGGCGTGGTGGCTCACACCTGTAATCCTAACACTTTGGGAGGCCAAGGCGGGTGGATCACCTGAGGTCAGGGGTTCGAGACTCACCTGGCCAACATGGTGAAACCCCATTTCTACTAAAAATGCATAAATTAACTGAGCGTCATGGCAGGCGCCTGTAATTCTAGCTACTCAGGAGGCTGAGGCAGGAGAATCACTTGAACCCGGGAGGTAGAGGTTGCAGTGAGCTGAGATTGCGCCATTGCACTCCAACTTGGGCAATAGAGTGAGACTCTATTTCAAAAAAAAAAGTCACCAGAGAGCTTGCTTGCTCCTCTCTCTGCCTTCAGTAACTGCCCCCACAGTCATTGACACATCACTCAGGAGCTCACCTTCCCAATGCATTTTTGAAGGGTGTGGCAGATTCATGACGTGGAAGGGAGGAGAGAAGGCATGAGGTGAAGGAGAGGCACATGCAGAGGTACAGAGCGGTGACTGAAACCACACGCCATGTTGGGAGACCTCCAAACAAGCCTGGAGCATTGGCACTTAGGGAAGAAGAAATCATCTTCTCGTGAGTTTGAGCAGTCTTTCCTGACGTACCTAGCAGACACACTAATTTAGAACTGATGACAGTGGGTTATTTAGGATATTGCTCAGGGAAAAGTTGGGAAGGGCATAGAGGAAGATTGAAAGCACCCAGGTGGGTCCGTAAGAGCCCATGTCACTCAGAGATCTCTGCTTGAGTTTTGCCTTAAAGGCAGTGAGGACTGGGGACTGGGTTTTCACGTGAGAGATGAGACATCATGCTGAACAGAAGTGCTGCTATTTATTCTTGCGTTTTATTCTTTTTTAAAGAGGAAATGTTTTAATGATTTCAAAATTAAATATGATCTTTGTTGTAGTGTTTTTTTATTTGAAACTTTATCAGATTAAGGAAGTTTCTTTTTTTCTATTCTGGGTTTAGTGATTTTTTTTTTTTAATCATGAATGGCTGTGACATTTAATTTTTTGGCTTCAATTGAGTTAGACTGTTTTTCTTTTTTAACATATTAATGTGAGAATTTATATAGATAGATTTTCTGATGTCAAATCAATTTTGCATCCCTGGGATAAACCCAGTTTGGTCATGAAGCATTTCCTTTCAACATTGCTGGATCAGGTTTGCTAGTGTTTTGTTTAGAACATTTGAATCTATATTCTTGAGTGAAATTGGCCTCTCGTTTTCTCTCCTTTGGGCTGTCCTTCCCTGGTTTACATTACGACCGTAATAGCCTCATAAAATATGTTTGGGAGGATTACGTCCTTTCCTCTGAAATAATTTTATAGGATTGGAATATATTCCTTAAAGATAGTATTCGACCATAATGGTTAGATACTATGATGTTTTCTTGGTGGAAATTGTTTAAAATTAGGAGTCAATATATATGTAGTGATGATAGAATCATTATTCCCTGTTGGGTCCATTTTGATTAGATTTTTATTTTTTATTTTTTTGAGATAGGTTCTTGGTCTGTCACTTAGGTTTGTGTGCAGTGACACAATCCCGGTTCACTGTAGCCCTGACCTCTGAGGCTCAAGCAATCCTCCCGCCTCAGCCTCCCATGTAGCTGAGACTGCAGGCACTACCACATGTGGCTAATTTTTAAAATTCTTTATAGAGATGGGGGGTCTCCCTATGTTGCCAAGCCTGGTCTTGAACTCCTGGACTCAAGAAAGCCTCCCATTTCAGCTTTGCAAAGTGCTGGAATTATAGGTCTGAACCATGGTGCTGGGCCTAGATTTTTTACTATGAATGTGTGCATTTTATTTATGTTCAAAATTATTTACTTAAATTATTATTTACAGTATGCTTACTTTTCTGTTAAATTTCTGATGTTTCTTCTAAATTTTTATAATTTCATTAGCCTTTACATTTCAAAAATTCTTAATTTGTGCTTTATTCTTTTGTTTTCTTAATAAATTTATCCAGGGATTTTTGTGTGTGGCCATGTGTTTGTTTTTCAAAGTTTGAAGACCCAACTTTTGTGTTTGTTTATATACTCTATTGTATCTCCTTTCTACTTTATTTATTTCTGTCCTCATCTTTATTACTTCTTTTCTTTTTATTTTAGTTGAGTTTATTCTGGGTTTTTGACACCCAAAAGATGAAATCGTATGTTGAGAGAAATGGCAATTAAACATATTAAGTTTTCAGTGGGGTGAGTGACATGCTCTCCTCACCACCACCCACCAAAAAAGGCTAGGAACTATTCAGAGAAGTACATTTACAGCATGTTTTTAGAATTTAGATTGACTGGAATTCAAATATATTGGAGTACATTAAATAGTTTTGTTTCTCCATTTGTAAAATAACAGTCAAAAAATTACATCTCATAGGGTCTTGTGGCATTTACACGAAATAATCCATGCGCTATGCTTAACGCATAGTAGCCCTCATGATAAAAGTTCAATAAGCAGTGACGATTTTCACTGGCATATGGATAAGATAATAAGGCGTTATGCAATGACAGCCAACTGAGAGTAATAAATGCTGTAGTGCTGAATAGTGGAACACAACTGTTGGCTGGTATAGCCAAAGATTTCTTCTAGAAGAATCTAAAATAAACTTAATGTTGGTAATAGGGAGAAGCACTGGGACAGGCAGACAAATGGGCATAGCATAAGAAATAAGAAAAAAGAACAAATCAGCCAGAAGGGGTAGCTCACGCCTGTAATTCGTGAACTTTGGGAGGCCAAGGCAGGTGGATCACCTGAGGTCAGGAGTTTGAGACCAGCCTGACCAACATGGTGAAACCTTGTCTCTACTAAAAATACAAAAATTGGTTGGGTATGGTGTCAAGCACCTGTAATTTCAGCTACTTGGGAGGCTGAGGCAGGAGAATCACTTGAATCCAGGAGGTAGAGGGTGCAGTGAGCTGAGATCACACCACTACACTCCAGTCTGGGTGACAGAGTAAGACTCAAAAACAAAAACAAAATAAAACAAAACAAATCACCTTGAGATGGGATCATGCTTTTAGATATCATCCTTTGCATTACTTAAATTATAAGTACATTTTGTGATTTACTAATACACTGTACTTCTCGTTTTTAATCTATATTATCTTTGTCTTCTCTACATATCCATTTTTTAAAATAAATGAAGACAGAACCCTCATCTTTTATTTCTTCTGTGAATCTTCCACAGCATCTAATATTCTACTCCATATACCATGAGCACTTAGTCAGTGCCTGTTGAATGAATGAGTCCTCTCTTCTGGGAGTGCGACTTCTGTCTTACTTTCAGCACGTATTCTTTTCATCGTGAGGGTGGCTGTAGAATACCTAGTGACTATCGGGTGAAAAAGCTACAAGAAAATTGTGGGGGGATAATTTGGAATCAGTCCACAGAGGAAATAATAAAAGGTTCTGCAGTTGATGGGTAATCCCTCGGAAATGTTTTTGAGAAGACACCTCTTCAAAGTAAAAGAGAGAGCCCTCTTTCTTCATAGATGGTGGAATGGTATGTCAATCAAGCTATTCTAGACACTAAAGGGGCCTCTGGCCAGGATTTGTGTTTTCTTTCCAAGCATGAAGCCAGATGGATAAACCCTTACTTAACTATGAGAAAGAACAATTTAGTAAGGAATTAAGAATGTTACATTATTTAAGAAATATCTATTACAAAACCCAAATTACATATTGTGCTAGTCTGATCTCATGCAGCTATAAGAACACGCTTGAGACTGAGTAATTTATAAAGGAAAGAGGTTTAATTCACTCACATTTCTGCAGGGTTGGGGAGGCCTCAGGAAACAAAATCATGGCAGAAGGCGAAGCAAACACATCTTTCTTCACATGGTGGCAAGAAGGAGAATGAGTGCCTAGCGAGGTGGGAAGCCCCTATAAAACGGTCAGATCTTGTGAGAACTAACTCACTATCATGAGAACAGGATGGGGAAACTGCCCCAATAATTCAATTATCTCCACCTGGTTTCTCCCACAACATGTGGGGATTATGTGAACTACAATTCGAGATGAGATTTGGGTGGGGACACAGACAATCCATATCATATATATAACTTAAATTGGATCAATATTTAATGGATACCTACTTGCCAGCTACCATGTTGGTTCTTGAAGAGAAATGATGAGTAAGAACGGTTTATATTCTTAAAGATCTTACACCGAAGAGAGAAGGAAACACATAGGTATGAATACCCGGATATAAAGTCAGGCTGTGCCAAACACAAGCACAGATAAACAGAGTGCTATGAAATTAGTGGATAGCTGTAATTAATTTTGAGTTGGAATCAAGGAAGTTACCCCAGAAGAGGTAATACTGGCGATAATTTTTGAAGTACCAGTGGAATTTAAATATATGTGAGGCTAGGGAATTTTAAATATCTGAAAAATAACATGCTTCTAGAATGGAACACAGGCTGGCAGAATTGCAGTTTAGGGTGGCTGGGGAGACTGGTGGAATCTACTGTTAGCTATATAATTCTGAATAAGATTTTTGGCGGTCAAGTGGCAGGATGGCCGAGTGGTGTAAGGCACCAGACTCAAGCTTAAGATTTGGGAGGTCATGAGAGGCACAGAGGAGGTTAAATGTGACAATCACTGTAAGGCCATATATGGCAAAAGTTGACAATGGTTGAATGTCACAGGTGGAAGCTGTGAAAGAATCAATGCTGAACGATGTTTTTAGCTGAGGAAGATCAGTAAATAGTGATGTCTACACCTGTAATAAGAAATCAGACACAAGAAAAAACTTATACATAGGGAAGACATATTAAAGATGAGATGGGAGTTAAATGTGGCTATAGAGGCATTAGGAAATACAGGTTGTGAAAATATGTAACACTGGAAGGAAAAAGCTTATTAGACTAGTACAAAGTAAGTTAGGAGGCATGAAAATTAGGTTACATTTTACATGGAAGGAAAGGAAGTTGATAGAATTTGACACAAAAAGCCTTAACTTCAAGCTATACCCAATGACTCCCAAATCTATGTCTCTAGAGAGACCCTTAGAATCATAGTCAGTATATTTATGTAAATTATCATCATCATGACTTGGTTATAGGTAAGAATTTTAAACTTAACATTTTCAAAACAGATTCATGATTGACGTTAGATTATTGTGAGTGTATAAAAATGCAACTGATTTCTGTGCGCTGATTTTGTATCCTGCCATTTTACTGAATTTATTAGTTCTAGCAATTTTCAGAGGTGTGTTTAGGGTCTTCTACTTATAAGATCATATCACCATTGAATAGAAATAGTTTTACTTCTTCTTTCCAATTTGGATGACATTTTTTTTCCTGCTTAATAATCTGGCTAGAACTTTCAGTACTATGTTGAATAGAAGTAAGGCAATCTCAGCTCACTGCAACGTCCACCTCCCGGGTTCAAGTGATTCTCCTGCCTCAGCCTCTCAAGTAGCTGGGATTACAACTACACGCTACCATACCCAGCTAATTTTTATACTTTTAGTAGAGACGGGGTTTCACCATGTTGGCCACGATGGTCTTGATCTCTTGACCTTGCGATGCTCTCGCCTCAGCCTCCCAAAGTGCTGCGATTATAAGATTGAACCACCAAGCTTGGCCAAATCTTTCTGGGTTTTTTTTTTTTTTTTTTTTTCATCAAGAGTTAGCTTCTTAGGAATGGGTGACTAAATGGATCAGATAATAGGAATTAACGAAGCTGTTAGGACATAAGGATGATGTTACGGTAAGGGGTCTAATACTGATGAGTTGTTTAGGTTGGTCAGCAAAGTGATAGAGGCTAGGAAGGGACACAGGGTCTGGAGGTCTGAAGGGGTACATGCAAGATGTGAGTGAAAATGAAATCTAGGTGGGAGATACTGGTTGTAAACCAAAGATAAAATTCTAAGCCCCCCAACCAACTGAATGGACCCCTCTTTTTGCAAAAGGTACCCCAAAGAAGCCTGAAAAATTAGTTTAGGCCATGACAGGTATCAGAGGTCAAATACTGCATTATAGCCCTTCCTTTTGGAGTTTAGACCCAACTGACCAGCATTAACATTAAAACAGATATCTTAAATGAACAAAACAGACTCTTTGTAGCAATAAGACACTGAGTTCCAATGTGACTCTGGTTTAGAGTTACGTGACAGATAGCAGGCCCTGAAGGAAATCGAAGTATTTTACCCCAAAACATATTTCTTTGACATATTCTGAAATGGCCCTGCAAATTATATTTTGTGGAGGAAATTTGCATTCTATAAGAATCTTTTTCCTTTACCAAGTCTTTTCCAGAGGCTCTGACACATTTAAAGTCTGTTAAGAGACATTCACTCTCTCTTCTCTCTGAAACCTGCTACCTGGAGGCTTCATATACATGACAAGAACCCTGGCTTCCACAACCCCTTGTCTAAATGCAAGCAAGCATTTTTTTTTTATACTGAATTCAATTTTTCAGGCACAGCTTAACTCTTTCAACCAATTGCCAATCAGGAAATGTTTGAATCGCCTGTGACCTGGAAGCCTTCTGCCCACCCCCACCCCCTAACCTATTTTGAGATGTCCAACCTTTCTAGGCCAAACAAATATATACCTTAAATGTATTAACTGATGTATTTGCTAGTAACTTCTGTCTCCCTAAAATATATAAAATGAAGCTGTAACCCAGCCACCCTGGACACATGTTCTTAGAACCTCCTAAGACTATCACCAGCAGTTATCCCTAACCTTCCCAAAATAAACCTCTAAATTGATTGAGACCTGTCTCAGATACATTTTGGGTTATATGGCTAAATTTTTAAATTTCTCTGGTTTGTCTTGGAAGGTCTGAAAAGATCTTAGTGATGGCTTGGCCTGAGCTCCTCATTCTATCAGTGAAAAAGTTACGACCCAAAGAGGTGACCTGACTCTCTAGCATCCCACAGTTAAAATGAGGTCCAACCCAAGTTTCTAGTCACTGATGAAAAGGCAGTCTTCCACTGGGCTCTTCTCTCACCTAACTCCCTTCAAATGGAGTCCCAGCTACTGTCACTCCTGCTCCCTCAGTTATTTCTTTTTTTTTTTTTTTTTAATCAACCTCAAAATTCTCAGTGACAAGAGAAGGAAAATGTCTAAACTAGATCCCTGCATCTGTTTGCTCTGCAGTTCCATAAGTTTTGGCTTCAGATCATTTGGAAGTTTGTTTCTGAGACAAGATACAATGTAACTGCCTCCAAGCTCTTAGCTTGCCGCCAGCAGAACGTCCATCTCTAGCTTACGGGACCCGCTGCCCCTGCTGTTTGGATTGCTAACCAGGTTGTCTGACAGCAGGGTACCTCCCAGTTTCATCAAGGACGGTGGGCTCTAGATTAACATTCATCATTCGCCAGGCTTTCTACTCAGACTCAGGCTTTCCACTCCATTCCAGGCTTTCCACTTAGACTGGGAAAAATCTCATGGCCATGTTGGCTGTTGGTTCAGCTGGGGCTGGGAGAGAGGCAGAGATCACTCACCTGGGCGATGGCTGCACAAGAGTCCTCCAGATTCAGTGTGGTTTCTGGAAGGAGGTCTGTGTGGTGAGCTGGGAGACCTGTATTCTAGTCCTTCTCCACGATCTACTCAGCACTTGTGAATAAAGTCATGTCACCTCGCTAAGCCTTGGCTTAGTCATCTCCAAATTAAAGTGTCAGCAGAAATAATTTTGTAAGGTTTACTCCTGTTCAAAAATCTGGAATCACATGGAAAAAGACTGGCATCTTTTTGTGTGATCAATGAAACATGAGTGAAATGGAGTGTCCTAGGAAATTGCTGTTACTGCTGGTTACTGATCATATTGATCATTATGCAAAGTGCATTAAGAATGAACCGATGACGGCCAATGCCACAATTCCAGCTCTTGCAGAGGATTCAAGCACCATGCCCAGGAATAGGTTAGATCTCTTCACGTAAAGCAGAGAGAGGTAGGGAGGCCTGAGGCGGGACAGTCAGTAAGCAGGCTAGATAGACCTCAATTCTGGGGAAGAAGCATCTGCTGATTCCTCTGCTTTTTACTGGTGATTAATTGCTTTGGGTCCACAGATGTTAATTGTAGCCAGAAAAAGACCAGAAAGCTGCAATAGCATGATATATTGGGAAAAACACATGACTGGGAATGGAGCAGAACTGGAGTCAAATCCAGTTCTGGAATGAACTATTCATCCTTTCTGAATCTAAATTCAGTCATTATAACTTGAGGATAATTATATTTTTGCATGAGTTTTATAAGGATTAGAGACAATGTATGCAAAATGCTTGGACATGATAAACACTTGCTAAATGTTATACAATTTTGTCAATGAGGTGTGGGAAAGGGGCAAGAATTTAAGCCCAAAGAGAAGCGCAGGCACGATGTGATTTTGCCAAACTCAGAACTTCTAAGGATACATCTACATCCATGTGTGGTTTTGTAATGAGGTCCTTGACACAGCCGTATGAGAGGGGTAATCTCTCAGGAACCCCTGGTAGCAACTATAGGAAGATGTACAGTTATATTGTCTCTGAGCTTACAGTTGGGCATTACAGACAATCTGAACTTCAGAATTTCTACAGAATAGCCCTAAGGATGGCAATTTAGTAAGAAATGAGACCTAAGAACTTGCCATTAAGTCTGAACAGAAGTTTATGAATTATTAGAACATATTAATTGTTCATACGAAGGAACAGAAGAAATAGATTAGATGGGGGTGGGGAGACAAAGCCCTCTCCTCACTGTAAACCACAAATAAAATTTTAAGACCTCCCCCCACACTTCCCTGCCACCAACCATCTGAATGAGCTTCTTCCTAAGCCAGGGCTCTTTTAAAATTTAACCTGAGAGATTATTTCAGGTCATGATGGGAAGTGGGGTTGGATATGATGTCTCATTATGCCTCTCCAGCATGAACCTCAACACAGATTTTAAGTCTGATAGAAACATTTTACAACCTATTCTCCCTGAAGCCTACTACCTGAAGGTTTCCCCTGCAAATAAGAACTTGGGTCTCCACAATCCTTTATCTTACCCCAGAATTTCTTTCATTTCTGCTTTTGTGTTTTGAGAAGGAGTTTTGCTCTTGACCCCCAGACTGGAGTACAATGGTGCGATCTTTGCTGACTGCAACTTCTACATCCTGGGTTCAGGCAATTTTCCTGCCTCATACTCCCAAGAGGCTGGGTCTGGTGGGCACTCTTGCCAGCAAGAGGGTTCCAACCTGAGTGGAGTGTGTGCAAGAAATAAAGGGAGACAGAAAGTGAGGTCAGGAGGGTTGAAGAATTTTTGCTCCAACAACAACTTTATTTTAGCAGTTCAGTATTTATACCTTTTCTGGGCATTCTCTTACATCAGTGTTGCAATCAAGGGAAACATCATGTGCTCTAACCTTTCAGGAACTACAAAGTAACAATCACCATCTGTGCTCTCAATGCTTATACAGAGTGCTCGTAAACATGTCTGTGCTACCTCATTGTTTCTAGTGAAGGCCATCCATCTTGCCTTATCTTTTAACCCAGTTCTCCTTTCATCCTACTCATCTGGTCTCGAGTTCCTTCCTTCTGGTGGCTCTGCAACTGGGCTCAACCTCCCGTATTGCGAAACTCGCTTTGCAAGACTTCACAAGGGAGGGCTCCCAACAGGTCCCCCTTTTTTATGCTTTAGTTGCAACTCAAATAGATTGAGTTGCAACTGTCGAAGGGATGAGAACAAGACTCTGACAATTAGGGGAACCAAAAGGAGGGCTAAAGCCCCTAAGCCAATTAAAGATGATAAGTACGGCATCCATCTAAACCAATGCATCCAAGAGGATAATGTATTGACAACATCTTTGGCTATTATCTATTTGAGTTCCCATGGATATAGAAATATTTTTGGCCAAATGATTTACATATGCAGCAGTTTGTATATTATATGCCAAATTGGCAGCAGCAGTGGCAGCAGTAGCAAGGATAGTAACAATTGCAACAATACTAGCCGTAAGCATTCCCAAAAATCTTTTTGGACGCATCATCAAATCCCTAACTTGTTGTATAACTTGTAATCCTCTATCATCATACCAAGGCCCAGAGATATTAACAGAAAGCATAGAAACACATAGGAGGGGAGCAGCTTGAGAAGTAAACGCATATGCTGCCTTTTGGGGCATAATATGTGAAGACGAAGGGAGCCCAAAAACAGTGGTATCATTTAGGTACACCGTAAAAGAGGGATTATCCCAAGTAACAGGGCGCAACACAGGGGGATCTGGCACATAAGCCCACAAAGATTGTTCTACCACCCTTCCCCCTGGAACCTGACAAGACAGGATAGCCATCATTGCTATGAACATTACAGCCAGAGTTTTTGGGGTACCCTGAGAGTCCACAAGCTGAGCTGCTTCAATGCAGAGGCGCTTCATCTGGCCCCAAGTTGGCAGGGGAAGGCACTGAGTATTCTGTGTCATCTGGCGACTTCTCCTGCAGCATTTGTGGGCTGGGGGAGATAGGCGCGGTTGTCTCAGGCGTGGAATCAGCATTCCAGGGTTGTCCATTGAACCAGAATCCATGCTTCACCAACCGCTCTGGAACCCACAATGGGCTTTCAGCAGATCTAGGAAAAACACAAACATATCCTCTCCCCCAAATTAGGACTGGAATATTATGAGTATGATTTCTCTGTGCTCGATCGTAAGCACGATCATCATAATCAGCTCTCCAAAGGAGATAATCTTCCCCCGAGAGGCAAGCCTTTGTGAGATGGGCCCAATCATATGGAGGCAGAGCAGTACTAGTTAGATTCTCTAAAAGGGAAATAGTATAAGGAGCAGTTGGACCATACTGGGCAACAGCCTCTTTTAATACCTTTAAGGTTTTGGGCGGTATAGGCTGGTATCTACGAACTACCTGTCCTTGAGCATCTTGAACTTCTATAACTGGAAAAAGAGAAGGGAACGTACTATCTACATCAGTAAATCCTCTTTATTAGCTAAGAGAGCATGTGTGAGAGGAGTCACTGGAGCAGTATCTGTAGTTCTTAAAGTTACAGGCATACGTCCAGTAGGATAACCTCCCATGCTCACATCATCTCCTCTTACGACGGGGAAGCACTGCTGGTTAGAGACAGCGCGAGCAAAGCGAAAGTAAATCCTGAAATTGTTTTAAAGAATCTGGAGGCAGCGTGAGTGTTACAGAGTCAGGCTGCCAAGCAGGAGACACTTCAGAGGGAGCCCCTGTTTGAACCACTACCTCCTCCAACGGCTCCTCAAACTGAGAACCAAAATTAGACCTTTTTTCATATGCATTTCTTTCCACAATCTCCTCCTGCTCCCGATGAACAGCAGGAAACCAAGTATCCATAGAGGGAACACTAGCCTGTACTTGATACGTTGGAGGAGAAGGCGGCGGAGGAGAAATTTGAAAAACTGGCGCTGAAGGAGAGGGAGACGGACATACACAGCCCTGAAGCTTACCCCAGACAGTAGTTAGTATAGCAGTCTGAGGTAGATTTTTGTTATAATGACAATATAAATCAATTTTTTCCCCAGTAAGTCCCCAAGCCTTTTCATCCAAGATTCCACCTTCAGGAATCCAAGGACACAATTCATGAATAATTTGTAAAAACTCCTGTACTTGACTAAACTTTATATCACAGCCTTGGGCCTTAATCATAGATTGCAATAAATGTACAAAAGGCTTATGTTCCTTTGACTCAAGCTACCCCATTTTTACTCCTGATTATTCACAATTGTTAACTTTTATTCTTACAAAAACTTCTTTAACTCTTGTATTTACAAACTCTCTTTAGATTTTTGTTACCGCTGCAGCCACTCATCTAAGCGTCACCAAAATCCCCGATCTCAGGTCCCTGTGTTTGGGCGCCACGTCTGGCGGGCAATCTTGCCAGCAAGAGGGTTCCAACCTGAGTGGAGTGTGCGCAAGAAATAAAGGGAGACAGAAAGCGAGGTCAGGAGGGTTGAAGAATTTTTGCTCCAACAACAACTTTATTTTAACAGTTCAGTATTTATACCTTTCCTGGGCATTCTCTTACATCAGTGTTGCAATCAAGGGAAACATCATGTGCTCTAACCTTTCAGGAACTATAAAGTAACAATCACCATCTGTGCTCTCAATGCTTATACAGAGTGCTCCTGAACATGTCTATGCTACCTCATTGTTTCTAGTGAAGGCCATCCATCTTGCCTTATCTTTTAACCCAGTTCTCCTTTCATCCTACTCATCTGGTCTCGAGTTCCTTCCTTCTGGGGGCTCTGCTCCTGTATTGGGCTCAACCTCCTGTATTGTGAAACTCGCTTTGCAAGACTTCACAAGGGAGGGCTCCCAACAGCTGAGGTTACAGACACCCCCACCACCGCACCCAGGTAATTTTAGTAGGGATTCTTCGTATTCTTGGTAGGGATGGGGTTATGTTGGCTAGACTGGTCTCAAACTCCTGACCTCAAGCAATCTGCCCACCTTGGCCTCCCAAAATGCTGGGATTATAAGGGTGAACCATTGCACCTGGCCATTAACCCAGAATTTCTTTCAATTGATCCCAGGTCTTTAGATAAACTCAACCAATTGTCAACCAGAAAATATTTAAATCTGCGTAGAAGCTGGAACCTCTCCCACTGCCTACCTTTCTGGACCAAACCAGTGTATGTCTTAAATGCATTTGGCTGAAGTCTTACGTCTCCCTAAAATGTATAAAATCAAACTACACCCGGATCACTTTGGGCTCATGTTCTCAGGACCTCCTCAGGGCTGTGTGCCAGACAGTGGTCACTCATATTTGGCACAGAATAGATGTCTCTAAATTTTAGAGTTTCACTCTTTTTGTCGACATCACCATGTTTCTTGATGCCTCTATTGCTGTTAGAGCAAATATAGGTGGATAAGCAAAACTTTGACATGTAGAGTTTCACGCTAGCTGGGACTTTAGAAACTAGCTAGTTACCTCCCTTACTAAAGATGACAGTAGCATGGAAAAGAAAAGCTATAGGTCAAATTCTAATCAGGGTTAATGCGTGCATGTCTATAAAGCTCAATTTTTGGCTTCAATCTCCATCTCATACATATGCACACAAACACGCAATATACACATGCACACAATACACACACACCTTCATTAGAAACAGGACTAGAAACTAGAAGGCAACACAATTGCATTGGTTCTCCACTCCTATGTAGTTTAATAACATAAACATAGAAGAAATAAACTTAACTTCAAGCAAAGATGGGCTGAGAATAGAAAGAAGCCTCCCTAACTACAGTTAACTGCAGTGAGAAAAAGAATTATGCTGAATGTAATATCCAGATTAAACTAATTAAATATTTACTAAGTGTTTTTATGGAGATTGAAAGCTAAAAGTTAGTGTTCTTAATCTCAATGAGCTGTAGTCCAATATGCAGCTTAACTGTATACATTCATAGTGGTTTTATGCCAATAAGCTACTGTGGAGAATGGAAGGAGCAAGGGATGTCGTTAGATTATTCTATCTACTTAATAGATAAGTGTGCTTGAGCAAGTGAGAGGGAGCTTTAAGCCTTGGTGTCTTTATCTATTATAGAAAGGTAATAATACCTACTCACCCATTGCAGTGAGGATCAAATGAGTTAAGGCAAGTAAAAGAGCTCTATAAACTTTAAGAAGCCCATACAAATGCTAATTGTTGCTATTTTCTTCCTCCTTAAGGGTACACTTGGCCTTCCTGATGAAGCTTTTAAGAGAAAGGCAAAGTTGACCCTGGGCTTTCAAAAAAAAAAAAAACTGCTCTTTCAGGTACAAATTATGATTTTAAACTTTTAAAAAAAGAATAGATAACTCTCAAAAATACCGTTTGAAACACTCTATTCTCCTTCATTCATTCATCTCCCATTGTCATTCCATGCCATTTCCCTAAAGTTAGTCCCTTCTTCTCTCTTCCTAGTCACAATTTGCTGTTACCTTCTCCTTCCCTCTCAAAGCAAAACCTCAGAGACATTTGGCTGGTAGGGATCCACTGCAGAGACCTTGAAGAATATGGCAATTATGAAACTTCAACAAGAAAAGATTTTAGCTGATCTTTAAAAATATATACTGTCAGGAATTTTGTAGAAATGACTTTAATATAATAACTGCTTCTTTGACTTATGTTTTGTGTGGTGGTGAAAAGAAGAATATTTCTAAAAGCATACCAGTGTCCTAAAACTGGGGACACAAACTTAAATGACTCAAGGCACTTGAGGGTTGGGGGCAAGGTTGATGAAACCAGGCCCCGTACCAAGCAGGAGAGCATGAACCATGAACCCTGCTAAAGAGAGCTACTGCCTCTAGTTTCCAGTCAATTCATCTGAAATGGAATTGAGGCTCCATTCCAGCCACAGCTATTGATCTGGAGTTTTTGTAAAATTCCCCGATTTTTACATATTGCCAACTACTTAATTAAGAAGAAATATAAATGTTCAACCATGCTCTGTGCTCAAGAAATACATTTATAAGACGTCATGGGCCTACGTTTTGGGCTAAAGAAGCTAGAGAAAAAGGATGAAAATTCATCAGATCCGGCATCACTACTGGATATTAAAATACTCCCGAGTTTATATTCTACTAAAGATATGTAAACAGGAACAGCTTTTCATTCCCAGGGTTACACTAGCATTCATGATGATTTATTTATTCACCACCATTTGAATAGAGCAGTGGGCAAAATGTAGAGATGACTGAGATAATGCTTGTGTTTTGACCCCATGGAGCATATAATCTAAACTGAAAGGCAAGCAAGAGATATACAAATGAAAATGGATTCTATTATAAGAATGAAAATGATGTAAGTTTCTATAATGTAGTGGTTAGTCACATTGGCCATTGAGTCAAATGGGCATAGGAACGAATCTTGACAAATTACCTTTCTGCAGTCTCCTGAGCTGTGGATAGTAACGGAACCTATGTCACAGGAATGCCGTAAGCACTAATGAGATAACACTAAAAGGTTCTTAGCACAGTTTCTGACACCAACTTGATAATATTTTCATAAGTGACAATAATAATGGTGATAATACAATAATAATAATAATAGAAGTAAGATAACCCAAATGTCACAGGCTGTAAATGATAGAATTATGTGAGGGATGCAGGCAGCATGTGTTAGACCCTTGCTACTTAAGGTAGGGCCTATGGCCATCCAGCACTGGCATCTTCTGGGCAGCTATTAGACGAGCAGGAGCTCAGGCCTCAACCCAGAGGGACTGCATCAGAATCTGCATTTTATTTAGCATTTTCCCCAGGTGGTCTGCATGCACAATTGAAGTTGAAAAAGCATTGTGCTAGACGACCTCAGAGGAGGCGTGAACAAAGGTCTCCAGAATGAGACAGGATTGGACCAGATCATAAGTTCTCACATTTTTGGTCTCAAGATCAGTCTACAATTTTAAAAACTGGGAGGACCCAGAGCCATTTGCTTATGTGTTTTATCTGTCTGATGTTTAACAATGTAAGACATCTGGATTATCCTGTCTGCTTCAATATTCAATCTGTTGTGTTATGTTCTTATGGTTGACATATATGAAGAAAATGAGGCTGTACACAAATATATAGCTTGCAACGGTAGGGGTAATACCCTTTTCGTATGATTATGGATATTCTTATCGTTCCAGAAAAATTCTATAAGTGGTAGATAAACTCATGGAATCTCAAATTTAATGAGTCAACATTTAGAAGACTTGTATAACTCTATGAACCAATATTTTCTGGATGACAAATGCATGCTTTTACAAAACGTGGAGGATGAGTCAAAGACCCACTCAAAGTAGGCTACTAGACTGTAGTCTGTATAAACTAACGGGTTTTCATATACCAGGACAAAATATTCAGTGCATGTATTTTTTCTTGAGACCACCGTAGTACTTTGGTATGCAGCAGGAGTGCTTTGTATACTTCTTATTTCTTCACATGAAATAGTAAAAAGAAATGTACTTAAGGGTCAACATTCATTGAATTAATAATTTTTAGTGTTTCATCCAGAACATTCTTAAGTGGAGTGCATGGTGGTGAGAAATGCCATGACTACTGGCGTGCTTTGGAACCTCTACCTTGATTCACGCTAGGCAGCAGTTTCACTCACTGTTGTTTTTGCACTTTCAGAGGAAATTTATCACAGTGGAAAAAACAAGTAAGATCTTAATGTTATTATATATGTTTTTTAATCTCTCAAAGGTCCTTAAAAGGATTTGAGGTACTGTAAAAGTCTTTAGACTACACTTTGAGACCACAGGAAAAGAGCATTGAAAGACAGAGGCTCCACAGAAGGCTAGGTGAAAGGAAGATGCCCACAGGACTATCGGAGTTAGGCCAGTGGAGATAGAAGTAAGAGAAAGCGAAGCATGTTCAACCAATCTGCGTGGAGCAGAGCTTATGCAATTCAGAAACAGCTGCTTGGGCTATGCCGTTCTGTTTCTAAGAACAGAGGCATGGACAGAGAGAACACCATCCTTTGAGTTTGTTTATTAAACATGCCTTGGTGAAGTAGTTTCAACTTCAACTAGACTACATTTTGCTAATGAACTTGAAAATCTTGGCAGCTGATTAAAGTTCAAAACTCAAAGAGAAGACGCAGGAATAAATCACTTTTGCCATTATTTCTAACTAAAGAATATGTATTCCCCCTTTAAAAAAAATAGAGATCATTAGTTTTTAAAAGAAATTGCCACTTTAGTTTTACAATTCATATAAATACTATTTCTTTTCTGTGTGAGTTATGTCCTCCCCCCTGAAGACCCAAGAGGTTAGGGATCCTATTACTTATTTTTATGTTACATACTTTACAGAAAATGCTCGTAGCCTGGAATATCTAATGGATTAGATTAAAGATGATGATTGACCTTGACTTCTAAAGGTATAACATTCACTTTCATGTATGGAGCGGTTTTACATTGTCAATCACAGGGAACAGAAGGGTAGGAGGCTAGAACACAAATCTCAGTGTCTTGCCTTTAGTATCCCTAAATTTCACCCAAATACCAACAAAATGAAACTAACCTTAAAGAGGCTACCTCCAGGTCAGGAGTTACCTATAGACGTTGGTCAGAACCTGCAATATCTGTTTTGTATCGATTGTAGGACCCGATACAGATAGAACAACCCTGGGATGCGAGGGCCCTTAGGAATCTCTGGCAGCCTCCAAAGTTACAGGAATCTTGTGTGGTATCTCTTGATCCCTCCACCTTCTCCAAAACTCTGCAACTCAAGCTCACACGGTTGCCTGACTTACCCGCAAGATTAGTCCTAGGCTGCCCAGTTTAATAACTGCTTCGGAGGGTGTGTTCCTCAGAGACGTACAGTGAGGCTCCGTTTCATCCAGACAATGCTTTTATAGCTCACGCCCGGGGCCTCTCTCATTTTCTCTGAGATAGACTTTAAGAGATGCTTGGCTGCGTAACATCATTAGTGAACATAACTCACAGGAGGACTTTCGAGCTAACATAGCTGAAAGTGCCATCTGAGTCCTTTTCTTTTCTGTTTTGTTTTTGTTTTTTTGAGACGAGTTTTGCTCTTGTTGCACAGGCTGGAGTGCAGTGGTGCGATCTCGGCTCACTCTGCCTCCTGGATTCAAGTGATTCTCCTGCCTCAGCTTCCCGAGTAGCTGGGATTACAGGCATATGCCATCATGCCTGGCTAATTTTTTGTATTTTTAATAGAGACGGGGTTTTACCATATTGGTCAGGCTGATCTCGAACTCCAGACCTCAGGTGATCCAACCACCTCAGTCTCCCAACGTGCTGGGATTACAGGCATGAGTCACCATGTCTAGCCCTGAGTCTTTTTCAAAATTCCGCTCTATGTACTTTTTATCTTCTAAGCTGACTTAAGTGTTTTATTCCAATATTCAGAAGGACTTGAAAATAATCTTTTTCAGATTATGAAATGAATACTTTCTTTTAGAAATTGTGTAAAATTATAAAAAATAAAGAAAATTATCTATTTCTGTGAATAACAAAATAGCCAAAACTTGAAAATGGGCCAGACATACAGGTGGCATATCTTCTCAACATTATATGAGGGCATCGGCTCACTCAAGGATTCTCTAGAACAGTACAAATATCATGTGAAACACAGGAGGACTTGTGAAACTGCATAATGGGTTCAAGCAAATCTCCTGCCTCAACCTCCCAAGTAGCTGAGACTACAGGTGGATGCCACTACACCCAGCTAATTTTTGTATTTTTAGCAGCGATGGAGTTTCACCATGTTGACCAGGCTGGTCTTGAACTCCTGTCACCAAATAATCTGCCTTCCTTGGCCTTCCAAAGTGCTGGGATTACAGACGTGAGCCACTGTGCCTGGCCATAATTTAAAATTTTACAATAGCCCTATTCAAAGTGTAAAAAGATACAAAACTAATTTTTATAAAATAATTTACTTAACCCAATATATCTCAAATGTTATCAATTTAATATGTAAGCGATAGAAGAAA
Source organism: Alouatta palliata (assembly GCA_004027835.1). Classification (NCBI taxonomy): domain Eukaryota; kingdom Metazoa; phylum Chordata; class Mammalia; order Primates; family Atelidae; genus Alouatta; species Alouatta palliata. Next base: position 114,563 of record PVKV010002577.1, read on the forward strand.
TTAATAATGAGCTATTTTATATCTTTTTGTTGAACTAGTGCTTTCAAATCTGAAATGTGTTAGTTTCCTCTTACTTTTAGTCGACACTTCATAACTGTCCACATTTATGAGACACAGAGTGATGTTTTGTGCATGTATACAGTATGTAATGATCAAATCAAGGTAATTAGCTTAACCGTCACCTCAAATATTTATCATGTCTTTGCATTGTAAACATTCAAACTCCTCTCTATTGTATGTTTTAAAAAAGATAGAAGAGAGGATTTTATTATTATTAATATTATTATTATTATTGAGATAGAGTCTTGCTCTGTTGCCCAGGCTGGAGTGCAGTGGTGCGATCTTGGCTCCTTGCAACCTCCACCCCCAGGGTTCAAGACATTCTTCTGCCTCAGCCTCCCGAGTAGCTGGGACTACAGACATGTGCCACCACACCCAACTAATTTTTGTATTTCTAGTAGAGACGGGGTTTCACCATATTGGCCAGGCTGGTCTGGAATTCCTGACCTTGTGATCTGCCCACCTCGGCCTCTCACAGTGCTGGGATTATAGGCATGAGCCACCGTGCTCAGCCTCTACTCTTTATTTCTATGAGCTCAATTGTTTTTAGCTCTCACATATAAGCCAGAGCATGTTGTAGTTCTGTGAAATAAGTGCCAAACTTATTTCACTGAACATAGTGAAATGTCCTCCAGGCTCATCCCTGCTGCTCTGAATGACAGGATTTCATTCTTTTTTATGGCTGAATAATATTCCATAGTGTATAAATACCACATTTTCTTTATCTGTTCATCTGTGGATGGATATATACGTTGATTCCATATCTTGGCTATTTTGAATAGTGCTACAATAAACCAATAGAAATATAATGTGAAACACAAGAGAAAAACACACAATTTTAAATTCACTAATTGGCATATTGAAAACATACAAAGAAACGAGTAAAACAAATTTTTGTAATATAATTTATGTAACCCAATATATCTCAAATATTATCAGTTTAATATGTAAGAGATGGCCAGGTGTTGTGGCTCACGCCTATAATCCCAGCACTTTGGGAGGCTGAGGTGGGAGGATCACGAGGTCAGGAGATCAAGACCATCCTGGCCAACATTGTGAAACCCTGTCTCTACTAAAAATACAAAAAAACTTAGCTGGTCATAGTGGTGTGTGCCTGTAATCCCAGCTACTCGTGAGGCTGAGGCAGGAGAATCGCTTGAACCAGGGATCAAAGGTTGCAGTGAGTGGAGATTGCACCACTGCACTCCAGCCTGGTGACAGAGTGAGACTGTCTCCAAAAAAAAAAATGTAAGAGAGATAATAAATCATTAATGCTTTTATATTATCCAATCGTAGTAAGTCTTTAAAATCTGGTATGGATTTTATAGTTACAGCACATTGCAGTTTAGGCGCTACTTCAAATGTTCAAAAGCTACATAAGACTAGTGGCTACCATACTGGACAACATAAATCTAAGGGAAAGAACTTTGTTCCGCTCGTTATTAACTATGGGTCTCAAACTAGTGAACTACCAAGTTAACTTGTTCTTTTTCCCAGTAGAGATACAAATAAGATCCGTCCCGTAGGAAAGAGAAATACCAATAATAATTTTAGGTTGTACATTATTAGCCAATTTTCTATCCATCCCGGAAATAATATCTTAGAATTACTTTATTAAATTACCTACAAAGAATACCTACCTCCTCAGACGTTCTTTGAATAAGTCTTAATATATTACTGCACCCTCATTGCTTAATAATTGGAACAAAATCTTGGTAATGTGTTTATTTTGTATTTTCCTGAGTCACGGCTTTCACCTTGTTGGAAATTCTACTTCCGTGGTTCCTACAACCACTATTAACATGTTACTGTCTTCTCTTGTGTCTCTGCAGCCGAACCCACATAGACACATTCCACATACATAGCTCTATCATCTCAGTGTCTACCTATGTAAATACTGAAAACACTGATGTAAGTAAATGCTCACATATACTTTTTCTGGTTTGAAATTGAAGAATTTTATATATATTTCTAAGGTTTTTGATATCCATTACCAAGTTGTCTTTCTGAAATGTTTTATCATAAACTTTCTTATTACCAGATAATAAAAGCACATATACAATTCCTTACTCTAGAAAACTCAATATAAGAATTGATAATATTGCTGTCTTTTTAAGAAATTTAGATTTATTTTCTATTTTTACAGTGACTAAAATGTCCATAATAATAGCAGCAGTAAAAGGAGCTTTTTTCATTTTATGTTCTACTTAGATTATGACTACAATTCTCACTGCCAGGTTAGATGTTTGCCATTATTTTATGATTGTTTCTTATCATATTAAGGATGTATTTCTTGACTCCTATTTTACTAATTAAAAAAAAACTGGAATAAAACTCCTATCAAATGTATACTTTTTCTTTTAATTTACTAATATCATACATTATGTTCATAGGTCTTCTAATATTTAATTATCCATGCATTATTAGATTACACCTTACCTGACAAAGGGCATTATTCCTTTAATATACTTATATGTTTATCAGCTCTTATTTAGCATCACTTTATTTTTTCATTATACTTTAAGTTCTGGGATACATGAGCAGAACGTGCAGGTTTGTTACATAGGTGTACACACGTGCCATGGTGGTTTGCTGCACCCATCAACCCGTCCTCTACATTAGGTATTTCTCCTAATGCTATCCCTCCCCTAGCCCCCCACCCCCTGACAGGCCCTGGTGTGTGATGTTCCCTTCCCAGTGTCCATGTGTTCTCATTGTTCAACTCCCTTTTATGAGTGAGAAAATGTGGTGTTTGTTTTTCTGTTCCTGTGTTAGTTTGCTGAGAATGGTGGTTTCCAGCTTCACCCATGTGCTGCAAAGGACATAAACTCATCCTTTTCATCTTTCACCTACATTAGGTATTTCTCCTAATGCTGTCCCTTCCCTAGTCCCCCAACCCTCAACAGGCCCCGGTCTGTGATGTTCCCCTCCCTGTGTCCATGTACTGTCATTGTTCAACTCCCACTTATAAGTGAGAAAATGTGGTGTTTGGTTTTATGTTCTTGTGTTAGTTTGCTGAGAATGATGGTTTCCAACTTCACCCATGCCCTGCAAAGGACATAAACCCATTCTTTTTTATGGCTGCATAGCATTCCATGGTGTATATGTGCCACATTTTTTTTGTCCAGTCTATCACTGATGGGCATTTGGGTTGGTTCCAAGTCTTTGCTATTGTGAACAGTGCTTCAATAAACATATGTGTGTATGTGTCTTTATGGTAGAATGATTTATAATTCTTTGGGTATATTCCCAGTAATAGGAAATGGTATTTCAGATTCTAGATCTTTGAGGAGTCACCACACTGCCTTCCACAATGGTTGAACTAATTTACACTCCAAGCAACAGCATTTCTGTTTCTTCACATGCTCTCCAGCATCTGTTCTTTCTTGACTTTTTAACGATTGCCATTCTAACTGGTGTGAAATGGTGTCTCATTGTGGTTTTGATTTGCATTTATCTAATGACCAGTGGGTATCAATGTTTAAAACATATTTGACATCTATATTGATGTTTCTCTCTCGTCAAAATGTTTTACTTGTCAAACAATCAAATCAGATTTTAGTATACTCACTTACTAAAATGAAATTTAAAGATTTTCAGTTCTTTTGAATTATTTGAAACATTTATATAGTACAGGGATAATCGGTTCCTTAAATGTTTGAAATAATTCTTGTGATGACCAGTGACATCTTCCCTAGAGGTTATTCTTTCATAAACTTGTAAAACTTTCTTTCACATTTTTGTTTTATTTTTTCTTCCTCTGTTTGAGTCATTTAAAAAACCTTAACTATAGTTAATTATTATCAAGATCCCATGGGGGTTTGGGGAGAGATAGCATGGGGAGAAATGCCAGATACAGGTGATGGGGAGGAAGGCAGCAAATCACACTGCCATGTGTGTACCTATGCAACAATCTTGCATGTTCTTCACATATACCCCAAAACCTAAAATACAATAAAAAAAATATATATATTTAAAAAAGATCCCTAATTTTAGTGCTGAGATTATATATGTGTATAAGTATACATTTATAAAACTACATGTAACTGTATATATGTATACTTGTGTGTGTGTGTAATTCTATATTATAATTGTTCTATATTTGTACTTTCTTATTTTTCTTAAGTAAATTAGCCAGATATTTTTCATTTTTCTTTGTTAGAGCATCTACTTTTGATTGGAATTGATCAGTTTTTAAATTTGCTCTGATTTCATCTTCTTGGTTTTCTTCTGAGGCCAGTAGGAAGCCGCTGAAGAATCTCAAGCAGAGGAGTAGCCTGAGGACGTCTGTGCTGTGAAAGATGCTCTGCTGCCCACTGAGGGGCCTTGGGGTGGAGAAAAGAACATCATGGCCAGGCTGGGCTCCTGGTTCCACGGCAGCCTCCAGGACGCAGCTATTGGGCAAGAGCGACTCACAGTTGGATGGGGCAAAGCTGAGAGGAGAACTTAGCTATAGTATCATGTTCCTAATGGGAGGTCCAGCTGTGCGGAGCAGCAGTCCAAGGATATTAGAAGATTTTGCCTGGTTCAGGCCAAGCTCCGTAATCTGGAAGGAAGGTTTTAATCTGTGAGGCCCAACACAGCAATTGTATGAATAAGTGATATAGACGTGTGATGTATTGCAACAGGAGCCAAGCCAAGGTGTGGGATGAAGGGGCGTAACCCCCTCCTGCAATGGAACTATTGGGATATTGGCAAGAGGGCTGTCACAGAAGATCACTTAGTTGGTGCATACGCAACTCCCCAAAACAACATTCACATGAACTGCAGCACGAAGGGCATCACTTGGAATTGTGTAGTGCTGTTTGCATCACGAATCCAGGAATCTAAATAGGACCTTGGTGCCATTAAGTAGCTGAGCTCCAAAGAGGGACCTAAGGTGGAAGCCTAGACGTTGAACTGGGACACTTGGTGGGAGTCTGGGGGAAGCTGCAGATCAAATGTACACATGTATTGAAACATCACCCTGGACCCCATAAACTTTTACAATTGTTACATGTCTGAACTTTTTACAAACACCCTAAAACAAATTAGTTCCAAAAATGGAAAAAAGAGTGTTAGGAAGTCCTGCGCTCACCTCTGGAACGTGGTCCTGTAAAATTGAGACCAATTCCAGCCCTCAGCTGCGATGATAATGAGGTTTCTAATTGTGTTCTAAGCCTCAGGATTAATGCAGAAAACAGACCAGGTGGCAAACATGGTTGAAAAGGCCGTGAATGATTGCGTTTGAGAGAGAGAATGAGAGACCCCATGCACATGTTGGTCATGCTCCTACACATCCTCAAGTCACGTGACTTCTTTACTGCCCTCCTTTCTCTTTAGTTCTTTTTCCTTTCGCGTATCCCCACTTCCATTCATTCTTTTTCTTTGTCCATGCCTTCACCCAGCTCTGATCCCCAAGCTCTGTGGTTGCTTCTAAGTGCTAATGAAGTTATCAAGCCCTGCTTCTCCTGCTGTGAAAGAACTCCAAGCGAATGTGCCTTCTCACTCAAGAGCAGGGCTGCCCAGAGACTCGTTTTAAGACATTTATCTGCCACTGAACAATGGCATCTGCTGCTGAGAAGAAATTAAATCGACTGCTAAGTAGAGCAGCACAGCACATAACAGCCTTGTGGAACCGGGGAGGGTGTTCGATGGTGATGGCTGTGAAGCCAGGTCTGACAAGGTCCTCACCCATATTGCCTGCCATCCTTCGGCAGCTGGTTGTGCAGCTGCTGCGGAGTCTGGCACTCCCCATGCTGACGAGCACATTCCGGAGTTGGGGGGAGTCCAATGAGGCAGGAAACAGCTTGACCAGGGCAAGCTCTCTCTGCATATCAAAGTGGGGCTGCTGAAAGAAAAATCTGGAGTGGGAAGGGACAGTATTGGGGGTAGGGGAGTAGTTTAACCAAATTTGCTTCAGTGAGCTCAAAAACGGGATATGAATAGGATGTGACAACCCTTCCCATTATAGCAGACCCCGTGTCAGGTAAGATAACCCTCATGAATTGGCTGAAAACCCCACAGCGCGGCAACTGACCTCATGGTCATTTGGCAGTCACAGAAGCTAAAAACTACTTCCAATTAAATTTTAAAAGAAGGAAAGAAGCATTGTGACTAACAAACAGCATTATTTCTCTAAGGCGAAGGTTTGTATTTTACCCTTCAAGGACCTTGGAACAAAGAATGACTGAGCTCCGGCTGCAGGGGATGAACTGTGGGGCTTCGAACCTCCGCAGTGCTCTCTCTCTCTCGGCAGCCCCCCAGTGAGGGTTGATAAGCTCGTGAGGTTCTTGGACACAGACAGCAAACTCTGGTGTAGGAGAAACGGCAGGAACGTGAGTTTGAATGTCAATTTCCTCACCTAGTGCTAGGTAACGTTTGGTCAAAGCACTTAATCATTCTGAGATAATTTTGTTTTATGTGAGAGTTAATTGGGAATATTTATATGAATGTACCTAGCACAGTGCCTGAACTTTTTCAGTCAGCAAGTGTGAATTCCTTTCATCTTCCCTATTAAAAATCTCAGTATTTCCAGAAATAACACAGCCCTTGGAGTATGGGATGGACTCAATTCATGAATATGTAGCTTAGTATATTCATTTGAAAATATTTCTTAACTCTCTACTTTGCATATGTACCATGTAGGCCTTGGGGACATAGCAGTGAAAAAGATAAATACGGCCCTTATCTTGTCACTCGGGATGCTTTTGGTCACATGTAACAGAACAATCAGCTCAGAGTGACTTAAATAATAAAAGGGGACAATTGTCTTACAATTAGAAAAGTCCAAGATAAAGTAGGCTTCAGGAACGGTTTGATTCATCCACTCGTGGGGGCCATTAGGGACTCTTTCCATCTCTGCCCTGCCTTCCACAGCATCTGCTAACAATAAGACTGGTTGCTGTCAAGGTTACATGGTTTCTCTTCCATATGCAGAAGGCTTCACATGCTGGCAGGTCCCAGCCAATCTCTCCTTGTGTCTCACCATCTGTAATGAAGTAACATGCATCCCTGAATATACTGCGGCCAGGAGACAGGAGTTTGCTGATTAGTTTAGTCCTGAGGCACATATCCTACTCTAGAGCAGGGGTATGATCAGGTAAGGGCAAAGCCTATGAGCTGAGGGCAAGGAACAGAGCTAACCAATAAACAGGGTGGATAGGAAGAGAAAAGGGGATGATACTGAGAAGTTATAACCATGGTACTGTATAGCCTCATTTTTGTCCTCACAGATCTGATTATTAAGTTTGCCATCTTTGCAAAGTAGACTTGTGTAAAAACAAAAAATAAAATTTTGTGCTGCTTACCTGGGAAACATGTGTATCAAGAACAAATAATATTCCTTCACATCTAATGATAAGGTCACTTAATAAATTGGATAGCAAGTCTATTTAATAAGAGGCGCTGGGTACTAGAGAAACATACAGGAAAGTGTGAAATTAGAGCCACTATCATTAAGAAGTAGGCTGGGCACAGTGACCCACACCTGCAATCTCAGCAATTTGAGATGCCAATGCAGGAAGATCACTTGAGCCCACGAGTTCCAGACCAGCCTGAGCAACATTGGGAGACTCCCTCTCTACAAATAATAAAAATTTAGCTGGGCATGGTGATGTACAACTATAGTCCCACCTACTGGGGAGGCTGAGGTGGGAGGATCGTTTGAGCCCAGGAGGTCAAATCTGCAGTGAGCCATACACGACAGAACTACCACACTCTAGCCTGGGTGACAGAGTGAAACCCTGTCTGTCAAAAAAAAAAAAAAAAAAGCCACAGCAGCAGCAGCCAACAGTACAATACCTAAAATATTTTATTCTCTCGTGAAATGACAAATAGTAAAATGGCGTTGTGTGGTAAGTGGCCAGTGAATGGTACAGACACTGATTTTTATAGACTCGTGAGTTGCAAACTTCTCTAAGAATCATCCGGGGTCAGCTTGTTTACAATGCAGATTTTTAAACCAATGATTTTGATTCAGTGGCTTGAGATGGCACCCAGGAATCGAGTTAAAAAAAACATTAAAAAAAAAAACACTTATGTAGTTACTGCATTGCAAAAGAGGATTTGACCTGGGCTTCTATGGACAGAGCCTTCAGGATTCTGCAAGGAGAACACAGCACTTGGTTTCTTTATTGCTCCTTGCAGCACGGCCATCAGTATAACAGCACCCCATCCGGTGTAGATAGTTGGAATGGAATTGAATAAATGAATTGATTGTGGCTATTTTTCAGGTTGGGATGCAGTAGGGAGACACCAGAAGTAAGGAGATGAGGTAGTTGTAATAGTCTTTGCGAGAGAGGATGTGCAATTAGCCTAGAGGTGTGAAAAGAAAGGAAGAAATTGCTATCCCAAATCCCTTCAACAAATCTCTTGGTTATTCAGCAGATAATTTATACTCCATGGGAAAGTTGGCAGAATATTTCAAATTATTTAAAACAAAGTGTGAGTGGATGAGGAAAAGAAACTTAAGCTCTCCCATTTAATGCTATCACATTCTCTCTATTTTGATATAAAATAAAGAGAAGAGAGAATTAACTTGGGAGGCAGAACACAAGCGTTTCAGCCTCAGCTTGCTTCTCAGGAGCTGTGTGACCTTGGAGAAATCATTTCTTTTCTGGAGCAATTTTCCCATTGGCAAAATGAAGGGGTAGAACCAGGTAATCTCCAACATCCTCTGCCGCTGAGTTGGGATATCACCGTATGCACCTTGATGAAAACTGCATTGTAAATTTAATTTACCTATTAGACTGTTAAAACAAGTATGGCTGAAAACAAAATGCGTATTGTACTCAATGTAAGAGCAATGGTATGCGTTCTAATTATCTACGCAAGCAATGTAACCATAGTTAAATTTATGATGAGAATAGCACATACATGGGGCTGAGCAGGTTGTAGTAAATTAAAATTTACAGCCGCCCTTTATATTAATGTAAAGGCATTCCTCTGCCACCAGCCACAAAAGTCTTATCAGTATATGAATGAGGTCCATTAGCACAACAAAGGTTGTATCACATAATGTCAAAGTCTTGTGCTAGACATCTAACCTTGTACACACTGCACTCTATCTAAGGATAAATTCGTGTTTCTTGTCCCTGGCACTAGCCCAGATTCCCTTCTATCTGTAACTGAATCTGAAAGGACAGAGCAAAAGGCTAGGAATACTTTTATTTTCTTCTTTCATGAGGACCTCAGATACCCCTGGCAGGCATGGGTGTGTTGCTCCTCACTGAAGGCCATCCTGATATTTCTAAGTTTCTAGACCCACTCATCAGTCACTTGAAGGTCATAATTTTCTTACAGAAAGATTGTCCTGTTTCCAAATAAAAATTAACAAAGGATTTTATCACAGGCAAATTGCCAAATGTATTTTAGATATGATCCAGTATCTAGAAACTTAACATATACCCACATTTTCAGGGATGTTATTATGTAAATAACAAAAACAGCTAATTTTCTGAGTCCAGACAAGCTGGCAGAACCTGTGTTGCTAACACTACTAAAATTCCTTCTAATTCTTCTAGTTAACCTGAAAGATAAATGTCACCTCCTGTCTATAGATAAAGCTCAAGGAAGTTGTCACTTGTTGAAGGTCAAACATAACTAAGTATTCATATCTGTACCCAGTTGACTCCAAAGTGTGGAGTCCTAATTAGGGAAAGAAAGTCAGGCTGGCGGGGGCACAGAAAAGCAAAAGGAAGAAGCAGATAAGCCATATTTGTGCCTTTCTTCATGGTCGAGGACCCATAGCCCTCCTGCGCAAATAACTCACAATCTTCCTGCACCCAACTATCACCCAACACCTGCATGTTAGCTCACTGCAACCTTGGCATTATCAGTACTGCACAAAGCCCTCTCCAGCAGGCATCATAAACACTATTCTGTAAAATCTCCAACAATTTGTCTCCCTGCAGTCAGCTCCTCTTGCGCTGATCCTGCCCGTTGCGTAATCGCAACATATTTTCTCACTTTCTTTAACAAATCTCCCTTTCTCTACTTACAACTGTCCTGGTAAATTATTTTATCCCTGCACCACTGGCCTCGGTAGTCATTGCTCCCCTGTGACACAAAGCACATAATTATTCTACTCTGACCTGCTACTCTAAATTCTACAGTACTGTCTAACAATATCATTCACCTGAATTATTTCTAATTGTAAATGAGATAAGTGGCTTTTACTGCTTCCAAGTTGAGTGTGTATTTTCTTTGTTTTTGCTTTGAATAGCTGTAATTAGTGATGTACATTTTGGGGCTATAATTAAAGGTGTGATAGCCTGGAAAATTTCAAGACAAGGACTTCTAGTTTTTCCAAGGATTTTTAAAAAATGATTAACTACTTTGGGATTTTTAAGGTTTTTATAATGCTAACTAAAACATTTAAGATTTATTAATAAAACATTCATATTTATTAATGTAATATCTTTAAGTTATTTCTAATATTTATGTAACAAAAATAATTGTATAAAAAACTCTATAGCAGACTTGACATTGGGACTAGACTGTATTTTTTCTAAGTAACTTGGGGTAAAATAAGTAGTTTGATAACTCAGCTGTGTTCCTATATAGAGGTAAAGGAAAAATAAATGTGAATTGTACAGACCTGCAATACCTTCTCCGTAATCTCAAAATCCTTAGGTATAAAAAAAACCTAAAACCGAATGAAGAATATTCCACTCTTTGCAGAAGAAATTTTCATAGATTTAGGATGAGTGTTACCACTAGATTCTTTTGGAGTGGTGATGAGATGTGCACATATTGTGCTTCTAAAATCTGCATTCAATACAGACGGCCAGTGTAAACAATAAGAGACTGCAGAAATGATGGTTTGTTATTTCTGAAATGATGTCGTAAGAAATATGGCTACTCTGCGCCCCTCTTTCTTGGATTACTTGTGGAAAGCCAGTTGCCTTGTCATGTGACACACAAACCACTTGAGGGAGAGGTCCAAATGGCCTGGAACCGAAGCCTCTTGCTAACTGCCATGTGAGTGAACCACCTTGGAAGTAGCACCTTCAGCCCTTGTCAAGTCATAGGATGGTGTCATCCCCAACTGACATACTGACTTCAACCTCAGGAGAGACCTGGAGCCGGAGCCACTAGTTGAGCTGCGACCAAATTTTTGACCCATAGAAATTGCATGAGATAATAAATTTGTATTATTGTTTAAGCTGCTAAGTTTTGGATATATTAAAAAGTACATCAGTTTTTTCAAGTTGCTGTAAATTACCTGATTCTAAGATTCAAAAGCAGAATGTGGATGAATACACAAATTAGGATTTCTTTTTAAGTTCTGGGGTACATGAGCAGAATGTGCAGGTTTGTTACATAGGTAAACATGTGCCATGGTGGTTTGCTGCACCTATCAACCCATCACCTAGGTGTGAAGCCCAGCAGGCATTCGCTATGTTTCCTGATGCTCTGCCTCACTGCCCTCTCTTGACAGGCCCCAGTGTGTGTTGTTCCCCTCCTATGTCCGTGTGTTCTCATTGTTCAGCTCCCACTTACAAGTGAGAACATGTGGTGTTTGGTTTTCTGTTGCTGCATTAGTTACTGAGGAGGATGGTTCCAGCTTCATCCATGTCCCTTCAAAGGACATGATCTCATTCCTTTTTGTAGTTGCATAGTATTCCACAGTGTATATGTACCATATTTTCTTTATCCAGTCTATCATCGATGGGCATTTGGGTTGATTCCATGTCTTTGCTATTGTGAATCGAGCTGCAATGAACATACATGTGCATAAATTAACTCAAGATGGATTAAATACTCAAAGGTAAAACCTAAAACTATAAAAACCCTAGAAGGAAATCTAGGCAATACCATTCAGGACATAGGCATGGGCAAAGATTTTATGATGAAATCATCAAAAGCAATTGCAACAAAAGCAAAAATTGACAAATGGGATCTAAGTAAACTGAAGAGTTTCTGCACAGCAAAAGAAACTATCATCAGAGTGAACAGACAACCTACAGAACGGGAGAAAATTTTTGCACTCCATCCGACAAAGGTCTAATATCCAGAATCTAAAAGGAACTTAAGCAAATTTACAAGAAAAAACAAACAACCCCATTAAAAAATGGACAAAAGACACAAACAGACACTTCTCAAAAGAAGACATACATGTGGCCAACAAACATGACAAAAAACTCAACATCACTGATCCTCAGAGAAATGCAAATCAAAACCATAATGAGATACCATCTCACGCCAGTCAGAATGGCTATTATTAAAAAGTCAAGAGAAAACAGATGCTGGTGAGGTTGTGAATTAGGAATGCTTTTACACTGTTGGTGAAAATGGAAATTAGTTCAACCATTGTGCAAGACAGTGTGGTGATTCCCCAAAGATTTTGAACCAGAAATACCATTTGACCCAGCCATCCCTTTATTGAGTATATACTCAAAAGAATAGAAATCATTCTATTATAAAGATATGAATTAGGATTTTTAAGGAGTAGAATATTTAGAATACACTGTTTAGGAGGAAACCTTAAAATTGTGCATAATACAGAATAACAAAATAACAGATCGACTGGATTTTACAAAGCAATGCAGACAGGTAACATGTAAAATCCCCAGGAACAGAACAGGGTTCGCTGCTTCAGTGTCTCCTACTGACATAGCAGGACAGCTTTGGATGCCTCTAGTTCTTGACTTCACTTGACTTATTTTTGCTGCAGTTTCCTCATTTTCTCCAAATTAGGGCTAAAATAAGCGATAATTAAATTATTCAGCCCAAATCAGGAAATACACCATAACCGAAGGGTAGAAAATTTGCTTTTTAATTCAAGCAAGCCTTCAGTGTTCTGATGAAGCCAAACCACTATTAGTGCTTTCCGTTGTTCTGAATAACTATACAAAACACTCATTTTTAGAAAAGAAGCCAAAAAAATAAAGGAGAATAAACCTTACTGAATAAACTTCAGTCACATGTAACTTACCATATTTAATCTATTTTTCCATGCTATTAGTAATTTCTGTTTTAATATAACATCGATAGCTTTTTCTTGTTTAGAAGAAGCAAGCAAAAAATGTGAAGATAAAAAATGTTTCATTTTCAAAAACTAAAGAAAACTCAAAGTTTCTTGTATCACAATGTGATATATAATGACAGATATACTGTTTAAAAGTGCCATACCAAATTTCGTCATTCCATGAACAATTAAAATGAATCATAATACTGCCTCAAATCCTTTCAGAATAAGAAAGAATATTTGCATTTGTATAAGTTTGCATAATTTTATGTATTTTTTATTTTTTTGGTATTTTTTCTTATTCAGCAACTTAAAAAAACTAATATTTGTCTTTTATGATTTCCTCTTAAAAGTTACACATTTGAGGATGCAGAAAGTACAGAAGTAAGTGTGTTGATCAGGCCAGAGACTTCCTTCCCCAGGTAGATTTCTTTTGAAGATTATTGATATGGTTTGGCTGTGTCCCCACCTAAATCTCCTCTTGAATTGTAGCTCCCATAATTCTCGTGTGTTGTGGGAGGAAACTGGTGGAAGAAAATTGAATCATGAAGGGATTTCTGCCATGCTGTTCTCATGGTAGTGAATAAGTCTCATGGATCTGATGGTTTTATAAGGGGAAACCCCTTTCACTTGGCTCTCACTTCTCTCTTGTCAGCTGCCATGTAAGATACACCTTTCACCTGCCACCATGATTGTGAGGCCTCCTCAGTCACGTGGAACTCTAAGTCCATTAAATCTCTTTTTCTTTATACATTTCCCAGTCTCAGGTATGTTTTTTATGAGCAGCATAACAGACTAATACAAGTATATGTTTAGGACTGAGGGTTCTTGGCTGATTACCTGCCTGAGCAGTGCGAGAGGATACAAAGCTCTTTCCTGTTTCCTTTAAAATCTTCTCCCTTATCAACCAGCCTCAATGCCTCATATGCTGCATTCAGCAACTCATTTCTTTTGACTAAGGAGAATTATCTTTAAAATGGATTAAGGCTGGGTGCAGCGGCTCACACTTGCAATCCCAGCACTTTGGGAGGTCAAAGCAGGAGGATCACTTGAGGCCAGGGGTTTTGGACCAGCCTGGGCAATACAGTGAGACCCTGTGTCTACAAAAAAAAATATTTTAAAAGATAGCTGGGCATTGTAGTATGTGCATGTAGTCCCAGCTACTCAGGAGGAGGAGGCAGAAAAATCACTTAAACCCAAGAGTTTTAGGCTTTAATGAAGATTGTACCCCTACCCATTAGCCTGAGTGATAGAGGGAGACTCTTCTCTAAAAAGACAAAACAAAACCCAACAAAATTTAACACCTTAGTATAGATACATCTATTTCAATCTTATTCTGCCCAATAGCTAGTTGAAAAGAAATCATATTTGAGGAGGAGGTGTACGCTGCTGAGGACTGAGTGTGGGACTCTGAGGCAGTTAAGGAAGCACATTAGGGCACTTTGGTTTCCTAGAATGCATGCCCAGAAGCTACGAATGGTACTAAAAAGGAAATTGGACAGAAAGTGCTAAAGTGATTTCTCATCTCTGAAACTGTTGGAGAGAAAAGAGAAAATATTAAAAAGGTGTGAAGAAACTCTCTGAACCCTGGAAACAATAGACTCTCACTCTGTCCAGAAATCCAGTTGGTGATTGCCTCAGCCTTTTTTATATCCACTACACTGAATTGAATTACTCCTCATTTACACAGACGAGACAAGAATAATGATTGACCATATTGGCTCTTCTTAAGTTTGCTTTGCAGGGATTTTTGATAAGGAATCTGGATTGGACTTGTAAAAGCCTCTTGAGGCTAGAAGATCAAACCAAGGACTTGGCATGAGTCTGTGTCTGTAACACCTATAGATTTGGGTAAATTATTCTCTTCTTAAGATCACACAAATATCCTGAGCTTCCTGAGTGTTAGGAATAAATTATTTAATAATACTTGTTAAAGCACGGTAAAAAATGGTTTGTTCAGGACTATAGAGATAGATACATGGACCACTGCAACAGGGTCTTACAGTTGGGTAGAGAGACTGGGATCCATTCCCAGTAACACATGGGCAAGTGGGAA
Organism: Alouatta palliata; assembly: GCA_004027835.1. Classification (NCBI taxonomy): domain Eukaryota; kingdom Metazoa; phylum Chordata; class Mammalia; order Primates; family Atelidae; genus Alouatta; species Alouatta palliata. The sequence goes on from PVKV010002577.1 coordinate 129,631, forward strand.
TTTGTATTCAAAGAGCAGTGTGGGGGTCAATGGATGGACTAAGTGGAACATCAAGGAAAGGGGGTTCTGACTAAATGGACCTAAGGAATTCCTACTAAAGACAGGCCATAGTGATCAGACATCACCTAGTGGGTAGTAAGAATGAGGAACCAGATCAGATATTGAAGATCATCCGATATCAAAGACGTGGGGTTCTGGCTAAACTGACTTAGCAGGGCCATTTCAATAAAATTGGATTTTACAAGAAAGTGCACAGATGGGCCTAGGAAGAGATTTGGAAACCTGATTAAAGTTTAGCCAAGCAAATAATCTTCATTAGTCAACTTTTCTTACTCAACATAAGCCGATGTTCTCACTTAGTTGCCTTTGGTTCATGCAGGACCAGCTGACTCATCTGTTAGGATTTGGTAGTAGAGAATATCTGCTGGATAGTGTGAGCCATCAGGATTTAATAAAGGGATATTAATTTGTTTTCTTTTCTTTTTTTTTTTTTTTTTGAGTTGGAGTTTTGCTCTTGTTACCTAGGCTGGGATTGCAATGATGCAATCTTGGCTCACCGAAAACTTCTCTTCCCGGGTTCAAGCGATTCTGCTGCCTCAGCCTCCTGAGTAGCTGGGATTACAGGTATGCACAACCATTGCCCGGCTAATTTTGTATTTTTAGTAGAGATGGGGTTTCTCCATGTTGGCTGAGGTTTCGAACTCCCAACCTCAGGTAATCTGCCCACCATGGCCTCCCAAAGTGCTGGGATTACACTCGTGAGCCACCGTGCCCAGCCAGGGAGATTAATTTCTATGAAAATAAAATAAAAACAAAGATTAATAGTTAAAAAAAAACTATAAATTCAGTTTTTGAGTCCTGAGGGTGGCCAGTCAAGATTTCTAGATACTGGGCTTAAAGAATCAGCTGGAGTGAAGACAGACAGTGGCAAATGACAGATTTTCCCGGTTTCCAGTTTAAATGTCACAAAGGTTGTCAAAAGCTGTTGTGGTAATCTCTCTGAAGTTTATATTGTCATCTAGCTTCAGCTTGCAAGGCTTCAAAGAAAGAGAAGTTTTAATTTTAGTGATTCCAGGCCAGAAGAGTGGGAGAAAACTGAAAGCATTAATTTGGAGAGTTGGAGCCAGATATTGCGGAAAACTAGAAAAATTTAAGATCTAGTCTCGACTGCAGTTAGATAATAAAACCTCAAAGTAAAAAAAGAGCGCTATTATCTAATACTGGGTACATTATAGTTTTATTCTGAAAGAGATATGTTTTCTCTCTGCAGTCACTCCCACTTCTAACTAATAAAGTCAGACTCATTTGTTTTCAAAATAAGTTTATCTAATAAGTTAAAATAAGTTAATCTAATTAATCTCGGTCTCTTCATTTACACAGGTGAGACAGGAGAGTGATTAGTCATATTGTCTCTTATAAAGTTTGTTTTGCTGGGATTTTTGATCAGGAATCTTACATTGGACTTATGAAAGCCTCTTGAGGCTGGAAGATTAAACCAAGGATTTGCCATGAGGCTGTGTCTGTAACATCTATATATTTGAGTTAATTATTCTCTTTTTAAGATCTCCAAAATATCCTGAGTTTCCTGAGTCTGCCAGGAAGTGACATTCCTTACTCACCTATGAGACTGGGAAAACTCAAACCAGTTTTTCCAAGAAGAGATTTACTGGCTGTCAACCTTTGTTTCTTAAAAATGTTTGCTCATGGGCTGGGCATGGTGGCTCACGCCTGTAATCCCAGCACTTCGGGAGGCCAAGATGGGCAGATCACCTGAGGTGAGGAGTTCAAAACCAGCTTGGCCAATATGCAGAACCCCATCTCTACTAAAAATACAAAAATTAGCCAGGCTCAGTGGCAGATGCCTATAATCCCAGCTTCTTAGGAGGCTAAAGCAGAAAAATCACTTGAACTCGGGAGGTGGAGTCTGCAGTGAGCCAAGATCACGCCATTGCACTCCGGCCTGGACAACAGAGTAAGACTATGTCTCAAAAAAAACAAAAAAGTTTAGTCATATCTGAAAATATGATATCCCAGTCATATATATATATATATATATATATATATATTACTGGGGTCATTATTATTACTATAAGCATTACATAGATACATATGATATATATCTATATATATATAAGCATTATTATATATAGATATATGTGATATGAGCATTATCATATATATAAATATATATATGATCATGATATATATCATAATATAACCAGTATTTACAACTTACTATTACAAGGAAAAGAGATTCTTATTGAATTTATGCAAATAACTGCATTGCCATAAGAATAAGAATGCTCATGAACAGTTTCTAAATTCTGAAGCTATTTGGTAAGAAGAAAAAGTAAATGCTTCAAATTTGGTAAAGTATACTTTACCAAAGTGTACTTTACCAAATTACTATAAGCAACAGACAGCGTAAAAGGAAATGAAATTCCTTGAATCAGGAAAACAAAACATTTGAAGAACCAGCAATGTTTCAAACAAAAAGTCATTTAAATAATTATCTTCATCATTTCATTCAATCCCATAGTGAATTCTTGTTCTGCTTGAAGTTTTATGAAGCCATCAGTTTCTTCATTAGAGATCTGGAAATTCTTACTTAATCCACTGGTTACAGGTATCAGAAATCTGTTTTCAAGAATACTTGTCAGAGTCTTCTCCACTTATATTTTTGAAGAAGCATTTTTGGATTATAGTTAATACAAATACTTTTAGAGAAAAATTAAAGTAAAACCATAACCTTCTATGAAAGAAAAAGACTTCAAATGTCCACAGTTAAAAATCTGATGAATTCATTATAATAATGATGCAACGGACAAAAAAATTGTGGCTATTTCTATGGTATACATTTTAACATAATAACCAAAATTATAACTAATATATATCTAGGAATCTCATACAATTTTGGAACATTGATATGAATAATATGGCCATAAATATAACTTTAAAAAGGTTTAGCACCGCTTATTTGACAATGCTTTTAATATAATTTAATATAATAAATATGTGTAATTGGTTTAATATTTCTCTTTTACAAGCTTAGAGACATATCCTTTGATCTTTTCAGGGGCCTAATTGAAAAATCTCAAAGTTAATTCAAGGTTAAAAAGACTTAATTTAGACTTAGATTTTGGGAAGTGTGTCAAAAATATCAAAATGTTTAAGACAATTTAGTATGATCTTCGTTACCTAATTAATCAAAATGATGATAAAAGATTTTAAAGGCAAATATAGGAGGGTTCACAGTTGTGAACAAAAATTTAGTTCTTTTAATGTTGAGAAGACTCAATTTTCTTAAGTAATCAACTACTTAATAAAAGACATTATGCACAAGAGGCTATCTTGGTAAAATACAAAATCTTTGTTTCCAAGGCCAATTTCTTAAAATAAAAGAAAGAAAGAAAAAAAAACCCTCACATTCTCAGACCAATACTCCAAGATAACCTTGTTATCTTAACAGAGAAGACCAAATTTTACTTTTGCATCAATGTACTACAAAAACATTTAAAAAAATATTATAAATGAGTCTATCTCATCCCAATTAGCTTTGCCCACAGAAGATTTTCACCCTTTTACAACCTCCTTTTTTCTTTATTTTTCATTGCAACTTACATGCATCAAGCAATTAAACAATTCATTTTTATTGTGCATTCTGATTTCAGGTTGAATTTATGGTTGTATGGCCTTAAACATCTAGCACAGACAATGCAAACCTATTTGACCAACAAACCCAGGTGAAAATGTATGTCGGTATTAATTTACTGTCAGCTCTAAAGACATTCCTATTTTATTTTACCAACAATTTTAAAATTAGCTTTTATTTACCAAACATTATTCCATAATATGAACTTTAAAATAATTGGGTCAGTTTCCATGTTTCTGAGAACTTTATGAATACTTAATTTGTTTAAGTACTCATTTATCCCTAAATCAATTTGAGTATTTTCACTTGGTGATATACCATTGTAGGTAAAAAATATCATATCTACAAACATATATACATATACAGATACAGATACATATATATGTACACATATAGACACAATGAGATCTTATGGCTTTTTATTTTTAAACTTTCAGTCATGAGGCAGTAAACCACAGTAATATAAACTCATTGGTTCATATTCACTTACATTTTTTTCCAAACTGTGTTTCTGATGAAAATGGCACAGGTTGAAGTTATCTACTCAGTAAGGGCTGAAGCTTTTTACCAACATTTGTGAAGAAGCCCTTTAAGATTTTTAATTTTTCCAGTTTATTTCTCCTTTTAGTCTTAGATGTTTGTTTATGAGGGACCCTGAGTCCCTTGAAAGCCCACAATGGAGGGGAGGAGGGCCTTAAATTCAAGGGTCTGAGGGGCTAGAGTGGGAAAATAAACAGTTTGGTGGGGATGGATGAAGAGGTGAAGGAGGTAGGGGTTTGAAGGGGGACATGCCAAAGGATTCAAGAAAACAGGAAGGCAAAATCGTAACAAGCAGTAGACAGAGCTGGCAGAGCATGTCGTCAATAGGGGTTCAAAGGAAAAGGCTTTGCATGACAGAGATGTTCTCACGGGAGAAGCAGGATCCAATGGAGAGAAGAGAGTGGCCTCATAGCCAGCTAGGAAAAAGGACTTCCAGCCCAGGGAATCAGGAAATAATCCCGATTCAGAACAAGAAGCCAGAAAAATGACTTTGCAGCCCAGGAGAAAGCTTTCACATGAAGCCTGGCTTCAGAGCACATACTCGTACCTTGAGGATCAAAATCTGTCCTGACCAACTTCACGGGTGTTTGTCTGGAGCAATGGTTCAGGAGTCTGACTCACTAGTGAATCTCCAATCAACCAGTCAGGAGTGAGGAGAAAAGCTTCAAAGGACACATTTAGGGTCCTGAGTAACAGACCTAGGGGCCCAATGATGAATTTGATCTTAACCAAGTCACAGCACAATAACTTAAAGAAAAAATTATTCAATGATACTTGTTAAAGCCTGGTGAGGACGAATTTATTCATAGCTGTTGCCATAGGTATAAAAGCCACTGCAAGGAGGTCTTGCAATAGAAGAGAAACTTGGGCTCAACTCCCAATATGGCATGAGCAAGTGAGAACTGATAGCCAAGGAGCAGTGTGGAGCTCAGTGGGTGGAAAATTACTAAGAGGAAACATGAGGGATAAAGGGGATTCTGGCTAAACCAGTATAACAGCATTCTTGTTAAAGAAGGTGAAGGATGAGGAACCCGATCAGATATTGAGGATGATCAGATATCAAGGGTGGGGGTTCTGGCTAAACTGACGTAGCAGGGTCCTTCTGCTAAAACTGGATTTTACCAGGAAGTACACAGACGTGCCTAGGGGAAGTTTCAGAAACCTGACCGAAGTTTAGCCAAGCAAAAATCTCTTTCAGCTAGAATGCAGATTCCTAACACTGACATATTATAACTTCAAATGTTGCTTTCTTTACTTTGCTAAAGCCACTCAATAACTTGTACTCTGGAACTATAATGGATAGCAATTTTACATGTGCTTATAAAATGATTCACAAAATGCTTCCCCTTTTCTCTGTTTTTTCTTGCCTCCGACCTCTATTGCTTTCACTTTAAGATTATACTCTTTCTAGACTGTGGTAGTCAGAGCTCTGTTCACTGACTCAGCAGTGAGTGAGTCTGTTTGTCTTAGTGATGATGGAAGAAAAAGGCAAGAAAAGAGATGGATGGCCAGAAGAAACAAAGGTTATCTAAAAGGGCATATTTCTATATAAGTTACAAACATTAACAGTGTCCTTTCAGATAACTTTTTCTCTAAATTTCTAAGTATCAATTTAGATTGAATTGTCCCAGAAAATTCTTATTTGTTTTTGAGAAATATTACGCAGCTCCTGATCCTCCCACCTCTGCCCAAATATTTGGACACAGGATGTGCTGGCACTAGTGCCAGCAACACGGGGGGAGGCTAAGAAAAGGAAATAGCAGCAGGGGAGTTGGTGGAGGGGCACGGTAGGCAGGCTCTAGAGTATTTAGCACTAAGCTCTTATTTACAGTCGACTTTTGAACAATGGAAGGGTTAGGAGCACTTATCTCCCATGCAGTCAAAAATCCATGCATATCTTTTTACTTTTCAAAAATGTAACTACTAATAACCTATGGTTGACTGGAAGCCTTAATAACATAGACAATTAACACATTGTTAAAAAATGTTGCATGTATTATATGCTGTATTCTTATATTAAAGTAGGCTAGAGAAAAAATGTTATTAAGAAAAACATAAGGAAAAGAAAACATATTCACTGTTTATGAAGTGGAAGTGGATCCTCATAAAGGTCTTCATCCTCATCATTTTCTTGAACAGGCTGAGGAGGAGGAGGAAGAGGAGAGGTTGGTCTTGCTGTCTCAGGGATGGCACCGGTGAAAGAGAATCTGCATATAAGTGGACCCGTGTAGTTAAAACCTGTGTTGTTCCAGGGCCAACTGTTTAGTCATTACATGCTATTATTAAGTCTTTAGTAAGATTGTGTCAAAAGCTAAAAGAATTTAAGGGAGTGGGCCCAGATTTCTATGCTTAGCATGAGCCACCAGGAGATAAAGGTCTTCCTGGTAAAGAGGGAAACCCAGGCTTCTCAGATCAACTTCCCCTTTGATTATCATGCTGCATTTCAGTAGAAGAAAAGGTTGACTGACTGGTGCCTCCAGTTTTACCTTCCTATAGGTGACAGGCTAGGCCTTGGGGAAACTCTCCAGAAGGCACTATTTTTACTTAAAACAAGATCAAACCAAAACCTTTTCACATGTGAGTCCTAAAACTGTAAACCAGAACCCTTTCATATGTGATTCCTGAAACTGTAAACAGAAATCTTTTCACATGTGAGTCCTAAGACTGTAAACCAGAACCCTTTCATAGGTGATTTCTAAAGCTATAAACCTAAGATTCTTCCACGTGTAACATCTAAAGCATAAGCCTATATAAAGGCTGAACCTCCCTTTGTTGGACGAGCTTGGCTGTTAGGCAGCTATGCCACCTTGCTCCCTGCTGAATAAACCTTCCTCCTGTATTCGGTGTCCGAGACATCCGATTCCCGTGGCCGCTCCTGCTACACTGGCACTGCTATTCTCTAGAGGCCAGAGTCCCCAGCAGTATTTTCAAAGAAGCATGGTGATCTCAAAAGCACAAACCAATATGAAAATAGCATTGGAATAACTATCCTTCTTTCTCCTCTAAATGTTGAGAGGAAGGAAATCTTGAAAGGTGAAGACTAAATACTTTGTAAGAAAAGACTATGCAACTAGTAGCTTCTGTATTATGCACATCCCCTCTGGATCACAGTCTAAAAACATCCTTCTGATGTAGGTTTACAAAACATCTAGACAAACTGAAAATGACTAAAAAAGCAAGATCAATTTTTGACCAACCAAGGAAAGAAAGAAACTGCAGCTGATAAACATAGACTTCAAGAGTTATAAGGAAAATTCCAATCAATTTATAAACCTGGAAGTTGCATCTTCTCTGCTGGTTAAGAAGTTAATTCATATGTACCCCTTTCATTTCATTATTCATGCAACACAAATTAAATGGCTTAGCTGTTTCAATAGAGATTAATTACATTAGGCACAAAGCACATTTCCAGTTCAGACCATGGTTTCTACTTCATTTAATTCATTATCCCATGTGCAATCCAGTGACATCCTGAAGATAAAAGCTAATTTCAATCACATATGTCTTTTTCAGCACTTTTTTCTCTTTCAGGTTTTTCTAAGAAAGTTGCTTGCTAGGATAAAGCAAAAAAAAAAAAAAAAAAAAAAAAAAAAATGTAGTTTGACCAAAGGGATTTGATCCTAATGGATTTCTCTTATTTCACTTTTTATGTTTTCTTTTTGTTTGAGTGTCCTCTGATTGAGGTGAAACATGGAGGCATCGCCTGGCCTCATTGAGAAAGGTACTATTTCTAATCTGCAGGAAATAGCTGGAGGAGAAACAGTGATGGCCTGAAGAGCCTGGATTAGGGCTACCATCGATGTGGGTAGAGGCCATCAGTGTGGATAGAGGCCCACTGCTCCCAACCGCTTATAAGAGCAAGACACTGATGTTAACCAAGCCTTTTAACTTTATGCAATCTGTTTACCTCGGCATACTCCTTGCAGAGTATTTTTCACCTGGCAAGAAGCAAAGTCTCATGCACGTGTCTGTATGCATGTTTTCCACAGATTTCTTCCAAATGGTGACTCTAAGAAGTTTAACTGCCAAGAACACTGAAATTTCTTTCTCTGATGCTGTGAGCAGAGGCTGATGTCACAGAGGATTAGTCTCCAATATAGAATTGGAACATTTATATACATCCAAATTCCTTATGAAAATGAAAATGCCTGATGCATGGAATGCTCTTACTGAAAAGCAACTTGGAAATTGTTCTCCTGAGCTCCAGGTTTAAGATACACAAAGGATTCGGTATGGGGCGAGGGTAGCAGAAAAAGCCTGTTCTGTGGGATTAAGCCTTGAGACATTTGTCAGGGACGCAGGAATAAAGGGAATGGCATTCTGCAAACCCAGAGGACAGCAGAAGGACCCAGAGGAAACTAAAATTATGGAAACTTTATTTGTATTCAGCTTTGTTAAAAATAAATAAATAGGCTGGGTGCGGTGGCTCATGCCTGTAAATCCCAGCACTTTGAGAGGTCGAGGTGGGCAGATTACCTGAGGTTGGGAGTTCGAGACCAGCCTGCCCAACATGGTGAAACCCCATCTCTACCAAAAATACAAAAAATTAGCCAGGTGAAGTGGTATGTGCCTGCATACCTCCCAGCTACTTGGGAGCTGAGGCAGGAGAATTGCTTGAACCCAGGAGGCAGAGGTTGCAGTGAGCCGAGATCGTGCCACTGGACTCCTGCCTGGGCTATAGAGTGAGACTTCATTAAAAAAAAATGACAAAAATTAGCCAGGTGTGGAGACATATGCCTATAATCCCAGCTATTCAAGAGGCTGAGGCATCAGAATCACTTGAACCTGGGAGGCAGAAGTTGCAGTGAGCCAAGATCGTGCCACTGCACTCCAGCCTGGGTGACAAGAGTGAGACTTCCCAAAAATAATAAATAAATAAATAAATAAGAATAATTTATGTTATCTTCAAAAATTTTTTTGACCCTTGCCATTTAGTCCAAAAAATTCTTCACATATTTTCATTTCCCTAGTTTGATTCAGTTTGTTTCTGATAAGTATATTTGGAAATAAAAGTATGAAGTTGCCATTACTTGGAGAATCATAATCAATTTTCCTCAAAGTCTATCCTTGCTATAGGGGCAGGATTGTGTTTTCTTAACTGATTACCTGCTTTTCCACCAGCTTCTAAACTGTATACTATATATTCCTAAGGAAGGCTGCAAGAACAACCCCACTCCCTTACTGCTTTGTTTATAAATCCAAAGAGTTTTGGACTGTTTGGATGCCTGGTCTTGGGGCTTCGAATCCTCTTTGTAACTTCTGCCAAAACATCACAAGAGAAAGGAAAAGACAATAAGAAACCATCTAAAGACAATCAAACCACCATTAATCCCCTACTCTTTCCACACACAATAAACATTAGCTGTAGCTCAATTAAACGCTAGAGTTCACAGATGTTCACAATCATGATTGCCCTGCAATAATATTCTTCACATTAAGGCGGTTTGGAACCCTGCATATGCTGCCAACTCCTTCCCACCAGGGAACTGGGGAAGCGAGAGAAACACAGGTACCAGGCATGCCTGGAAAATGAAGTAGAAGACAGCTGCCCGCTCTTTCCAGGAAAGGTGCCTCAGCAGGATTTATCATCATGCTTTTTGCCAACACATCACCTCCTGTCCCCTCCTTGAGTCATTAACAGTAAAAATACAGGAGAACTCGACAGAGGCAGAGACCAAAAATGTGTCCCTGGAGCCTGGAGCCATCTGGAAGAAACACAAGATTTCCCTGCGCCTGGGTGCTGCGGAACAGGAGCCAGCTTGGCTTTCACATAGAATGTGCTTTTCTGTCTTGTCTCTTCAGGTACCCCAGACACTTCAAGCTATGTTTCCTTTGGGGAAATTAGTTGCATAACAGGGATATGGAAGGCACGCGAGAGGAATTTTAAGTAGTTCATTTGTACATAAAGTGCCGGTAGCTAGGTAGCTAGTACCCTCTTCCTTGAAAAGCGAAGGGATAGTGAGCTTAGTGAGTGAGGCGCTTAAATCTCAAGAGACCGGGTGTGTCCCACTTTCCTGCCAATCATCAGAACTGAGCCAGCGGTGAACCCAGCCTGGGTCCTCCTGCCTCCTGGAGCTAGAGTGCAGCAACTGTAGGCAGTCATAATGCCACCAAGGCGACACACGCAGAGATTCTCTGCACTATGAACGTGGCTGTAGTTACCATCTCACGGCAGGTTTTTCTTTTAACCTGACTTTCAGGCTAATAAATAGCTCTGCCTCAGGGGTTTTTGGCAAAAATGATCATCATTGGCCTTGCTGTGAAAACAGCTTTTCTTTTAAAGAAGTAGCATGGCCAGGCACCGCGGCGCACACCTGTAATTCCAGCACTGTAAGAGGATCTCTTGAGGCCAAGAGTGTGAGACCAACCTGAACAACAGAGTAAGACCCCTATCTCTATAAAAATAATTTTTTTCATCTTAAAAGAATTTTTTTTAAAAAAGTAACAAAGCCACTTCAAGACTAGGGACCTCAGCTCTAAAATATCCAGGGACATCCTGGCCAGGCCTAATCTGTGTTGAGAGGGATTGATTTCGCACAGAAGCAGGTCTGGAGCAGGGACATTGAATCAGGTGTTCTCAATCCACTTAATACCTGGTTTCTGATGAGTGCAGTCACCATCCTGTCTTCTGTGACTGATGGGTAAGACTCTCCTAAAGGAATCGTTTAAAAAAATAATCTGACAAGAATGGCTGAAGCCTAATATCTTATCAGAGATTGTTACTAAGTGTAATGAGATGGAAACCTTCCAGATTCTGTAAGACCAGATCTGAAAATCCAGTATTGCAACTACATCTAGGCAAGAGAAAATGCCAGTGCTGAATTAATTTGTTGAAATTAGGGATTGCCCTGTCTTCAACAGAGAATATCAACCCAAGTGTTTTTTAATGTTTAAGAACAAAAGGAATTTTCATGGTAGAAAAAAATCTCAATCTGGTTGGAAGAGCTTTGCTTAACTTTTATCTAGGTAGTGTGGTAGTGTTATTGTTCTAATAATTATCCCAATTGCCTTGCAAATAACTGAGATTTGGGACAGATAAAAAAGTTATAAGCATTGCTTTTAATTCTGTGTAGCATTTTCCATCCGCATTGGCGTTAGGCAAGCTCTGCTGTTAGTGTTTCTCTCTCCAAACTCTGTGTCCCACTTGTCATGACGCTTGCACCTTCATCCCCAGGAAAAACACATCAACATACACATTCAAGCAGAGTCCCTTCTGGTATGGCTGATCCTTAAATATGACTTTCTTTTTGTTTTCTTTTCCCTCTCTCTCTTCTTCTCTCCAAAGCATGTCTCCGACCCTGTCCCATTCCATCGAGGACTTGCGCAGGCACACCTGTGGGGCTGAGGATGATGAGGACAATCACTCTGTGCTTTCTGCATATTCATCACAGAAGTGAACCTGCTGCGTGCATAGGCTGAAGGGAAAGAGTGCTGTGGGACTGTATCTCTGCAGGCCTCCAGTCTCAGGGAATTTTTCAGAAGGTCTGAGAGGTCAAAACTATTTCTGGGTAAAATAAGCATCTCAAGTCCAAGATAGAGCAGTGGATTTTAATGTAACAGAGTAAGAAAAAAATGGATTTTAATTCTTTCAGATTGCACTTCCATTAACCACTGCCTGGTAACTTACTTTTACGAAACTACCACTTGTCACGTTTTGGGGGTAGTACTAAACAGAAATATTCAAAATTATTGGAAAATGTTGCCAATATATTCCTCCTTTTTCTAACTATATGTCAGTGTGAGGCTGAATTTTCTTCAACCAAAACAACAGAACACAACAGGTTAAATGCAGAAACACATGTAAGCATCCAGCTGTCTTCTCTTACATAGACATTAAAGAGATTCGTACACATGAAAGACAATGCCACTTTCTCAACATTTTTGAAAAAGTTATTTTTTGATTAAAACATGTTATTTATGTTATAATGAATTTACTGTTATGTTAAATAAGAAAACACGTAAATTTTTTTCAGCTTTCATTTCTAATATGGTAAATATTTCTTAATATAACTCATATAAACAAAACCTTTCTGGGATTCTCAGTAATTTTAAAGAGTGTAAAGTCCTAAAACCAAAACATTTGAGACCCACAGTTTGAGAATGTCTCTAGTCATTGTATCTTTGACATTCAAAGCACTGGGCCTAAGTGTCACCCTTTCTGCTGTCCCAAGAGTTATCTCTGGTCTTATCTATTAGTTTTGAGTTTCGAGCTATGCCTTAAGAAGAATTTCAGTCTGTTTGTAGGAACCACTGCAGTTAACTCTATTCCAAAGACCTGCAGTCTTGGCTCTACAATTTCCTAAAATTGCATAAAAAAATTCTGTGATTGTGTGATGGCACATTTTCTAGACAGAATTTCCCTAGTTCTTCCAAGCCTCAAAGGACTTAGTGACCTATTCAGGTCAGGAACCACAGCTCTAACCAGAGAGCCGGGAGCTGCCCCTGCCCCTGCTCCCACACAACACACTAAACACACCGATGACACGCCTTAAGGGTGATTTTCAACTCTTGGTCATCTAGTTTCTGTCAAAATTCATCTGACATATGGTGACATGGGTTTTGAGAGAAAGAGAAGAAAAAGAATATGAAATTTTATAAATTCTATGAAAAGAACAATATGACGACATTTTCACGAAAATAAAGACAAAGAATATGAAAAAAGAAGGAAAAATATAACTTTTAAAGTCTAGGGAATTATGCTTTTCTCATCTTCAAAAATTTTTAAAAAACCTCTTTATGTTGTTTTTACCATTAAAAGTGATGACATGAATGCTGGCATGACATTGTGATTCTTCTTCTGAGCCTTCTGAAAGCTTAGACTAACATTTAATGCTCATATATAGTAGCTGTATTAGCCTACATACATTAGTTTCTCTCCTTCCCATCTATAGCTTTCGTTTTAATTTCTATACTTTGTACATTTAATGTGTACATTTGATCATTGTAATTTGTACACTTTCATCACAAATCACCATGGAGTCTTTTTTAAACAAACTTTGCAGACAAATCTGATTGAATTAATTCTTCTTAACATATTGATTCGTATGAATGTGGCAGGAGGGACACTTAGAGCCCGTGACGACTTTGCACTGTCACAGCTTGCCTTTGACAAGGGCACCTCCTCAGTCAAGCTGGAGGAGAGACATTGGGAGGGCAACAAAAATGAGGGTCCAGTGTGAGCCTGTTTGTTTCTTGAGTGTCTTTCCCGTATGAATCCTGCTCCACTGTAACACTGGAATGATAATAGTCCTTAACGTCCTTGAAACTCTTGGAAAGTCAAATGCCTTGAAAGGATGCTCTTGTGTCTTTCATTTGAAAACTATTTATTGAGGGTACTGTCAGATCTGGACTAAGTCCATCCAATTCAGCTAGGGTCAGAAATCCTTGACCTCTAACGGCCACTCCAGCTTGTGACCTGGCATGTGCCATCTGGCAAAGACCACCACGTGTTCTCAAGGAAGCCTTGGAATAGAGCTTTCAAGAGGACCCAGTCCTGCAATGGCAGCTCAGCTCCAGTTAAGCTAAAAGTCTGGGTGATTCTAGTTGCTGTTTTCAACACAGTTCTTCCTGTTTGTTTTGGGAAATAAAACAATAGCTATAAATATTTACATTTGAAACCAAAACATTTTGACAACAATTGCAGCTGCTAAATGATTTATGAAACTTGTGAAATGAAATCGAGAAAGCTGGAAGACAAATAAGCTGCTGCTAAGAAGGAAAGTTCCATTTGCTTTTAATTTAGTAGATGATGCAGGTTTCCCAGAATGTAATTATACAGTAATACTTCTTAAGGGAGTTTTGTTTAAAAATATGATACTTTTAATTGACATTTGATCATTAGCATTTCACTGTCATTGACCTTCAGCTGACAAACTACCTACTTAGGAGAGATACATTTCAATTTAAACTGTGGAAGGGGTGGCATACTTCATGTATCTGGGTCAAAAGCCAGACCAATGGATAAAAACTCCAATCTGGGACTCAGAGAAGGAAATATCTCCATATGACTTAAGTTTTTTAAAATGCACAAATAATTTTCAAATAAATAAATATATGTGATAATCAACAATAAAACACCTTTCTTTTTGTTACTGTTAACGCTTCCTGCAAACAGCTAGGGAGTGTCTACTGGCCTTATAAACTGAGAGTTACAAATTTAAATCTTCCTGGCGATTTTGTTCTTCACTGAAATGCAAGCATATCCTGTGTACTATGGAGTCAGAAGACCTGGATGTGAATACCTCCTCTGACTCTTAGTAACTGAGTGACTAGGGAAAGTGACTTCCTTTCTCTGAGTCTCAATTTCATTGCCTGTAACATGGAAAATAGGGATACCTGCTGCATGGTAACCCTGTTAGGTATTTAATGAGATAATTCAAGGAAAGAAGCCGGCAGCCTAATAGAAGCTGGATAAATAGTAGCTCTAATTGCTATAAGGGCAAGAGAGCTTTGAAATAATTGACTTGAGCTCATATTTATTTAGAGTCCAGTAGACCCAGGGACTTCCACAGAGCTAAGTGGGTAAGCTAATTGGTGAGATATATGTTTTTCCATATAACCTTGCTTCCTGCCATCTCTGGGGCCACAGACATATGCATAAATTTTCACATCCACATAGAAGGAAATCTAGCTGTGGGGTAGGGATAGATTAAAAAAGAAAGAAAGAAAGAAAGAAACTGCTCCAGAAAGAGAAGGGAAGGCCAAAGAGGGAAGAGGAAGGAATTCATACTTCTCTGTCTAGCTCAGCAAGTACCCAAAGTACTGAGGAAGAGGAGTAGAAATGAGCCTAAGCAGTATCTCAAGAGCAGGGGCAAGGAAGTGCAGTGACATTCAGAGAAGAATCAGGCTGGGAGCAAGTCTAGCAGAGGCCCATTGGTGAGCCACAGACCCTGTGTGCCCTGCATCCTGAGGGAGGGGACTGCCAGGGTGGGCAGGAGCTGTGACAGAGCACACAGTGTCAAGAGGGCCTGCAGCATTGTGTGTGTGTGTGTGTGTGTGTGTGTGTTCACACCTGCACACACACGCATGTATGTGCCTGTGTGTCTGTGTGTTGGGAGTGGAGCACAGGGTCATGGAGGATAAGAGCCTGCTGGTTCAGAGCAGCACAGTGCGGGTAGAGCCCCAACATGACAGTAATAGAGAAGTGACAGTGAAGGTTAAAAAAATAATAACCTAATCCCAGCACTTTGGGAGGCCAAGGCAGGTGGATCATCTAAGGTCAGGAGTTTGAGACCATGGTGAAACCCCGTGTCTACTAAAAAGTACAAAAATTAGCTGGGCGTGGTGGCTTGAATACCTTGGATCCCGGCTCCTGGGGAGGCCAAGGCACTAGAATCGCTTGAACTGGGGAGACAGAGGTTGCAGTGAGCAGAGATCATGCCACTGCACTCCAGCCTGAGCGATAGGGTGAGACCCTGTCTCAAAATAATAATAATAACTGAGAATACCCTGAAGAAGAAGACCTGCTGCTGAAAAACACCAGTCTGGGGGAGTCAAGACTTTGGTAAAAACTCTGTGTTCCAGTTATCTACCAAGAGACAGCACGCAGCTGCAACGGAAAAAGTACACGCACAGGAATGATCAAATCCCTTGTTTCTTCCTCAGGTCAGTGGCCCGGACGATGCTTCTGATGAACAGATGATGAGTGGCAATGCAAGGTGAACGATTATAAGGATCCTGTGTGCTGTCAAATGAATTAAGAGGAAGGAAAAATTCCTTTGAGCTGCTGAGGCCAAGACAAGCTTCATTTCAAGCTTAGCCCTGAAGATGAGTGGGATTTAGATAAAAAATAAAGAATGGAAATAAGCATGAACAGAAACGTGATGGTGAAAACATACTTGCTATTTTCAAAAGCCAGCAGCAGTGCTATCAGAGGCAGGCAAATAGGCCTGGAAAAGTAGGTTCCCAGACAAGGATATCTTTGAAATACAGGCTGGAACACTTAATCCAAAGCCAGAAAAATACTCCAACATTGGCTTCAACTGTCCATCAAACTCTATTAAATACAAGAAAATTTCATAAATATATAATTTTTTCTCATTAGAATTCATTGTCTCTACTGATTTCAAAATCAGAAAATATTTATTGTTAAAAAAAGAAGAAAATAGATGTTAAAATCTATTTCTATAAAAACTACTGCTACTAGTTTCACCCTAAATGCCTGGCAGTGGGCAAAGAAAGATACTGTTAACATTTAGTAGCCACTGCGGTCACCTTGGCATAATCGAGTGAACACAGACTTTAATGGCAGTTTAATTAGATTTACCACGGGGAAGATGTCACACAGGAGATGCGATGCTTCTGTATTTAGAAACCTATATGATGACATGAATAAATAAAAAATGAACAGAAAATGAAACGTTGCAAAGATCACAGCAGTTATTTCTCTTCCCTTTCTCCTTACAGTTTAAATACATATGGTGCTGTTCTCCTGCAGTGCAGAAGTCTAAGTGCCTTTATTGCTTATGGGAGTTGACAGTGCATATGGAGAGGAGGGTTACGTGCCATGTTTTATATTTTATGAGCTGGCAACATATCTCCAGGAAAGATTTTCAATTGATTCTACTTTTTGTTGAATGAGAAGAGCAGGCAGATTTATCCCCACTATGAAAAAAATGTAGAAGTTCCCCTCCAGAAGGTGGAGATGTAGTAGATCGTCTCTATGCCTGAAGAAACCAATAATACATCCTAGGGACCACTTTCCCCTAACACTCTAGAGGCTGAAAACTCAACAGACCCAGGCATGTTTATTTTTAATCTGTTGCCCTATAAAGAGGCTAAAACCTTCTTTTAGTGAGGCAGGCATAAAAGAGGAGCATGTGGAAGGAATAATTTGTGAGTCATTTCCCACATAAGAAACATGGTTAGACATCCTGTAATCATTTCTACACCTGTTGTGGGTGCCAAAAAGAATCGACTTAGAGCATCCAAATGCTTTCTATAGGACATCATTCCAGGACCCGATCCAGCAGGTGCAAAACTCTGATCAGTGGGTTCTGGCAAGTTGTTGACACCACCTGGGTATTTTGGAAGAAAACCCATGGATTCAGAAATGATGACTTAAGTATTCCATTTGGGATTCTTCCAGAAAAATTAGGCAGAACTGAAAACTGTCCACACATAAGGTAGACATTTTTAAGATCTCCTTGAAGAACTTTCAACTGTGGAGTGTTCTTATCCTATCTATGTGCTGATAAAATGAAATTTTGCATGATTTTAATGAGTTCAGTGAGCCTAATGGTAGGCTGTAAGTGAAATGCCAAGGCTGCGCCTCCCTAAGTGAGGCCTGTGTACCACCTGCGTGAAATTCCAGCATGGAGAAGGTTGTTGATAATGCAATTTCATAAGCTTCATCTCAAGTTTGAATATGAATCTCCTGAGAATGGGAAAAACTTGAGAATCTCCTTTTTAACAGTGTGCACCACCCCCAACTCTTATCTTCCAGAGGATTTTTATGTATACAAAGTCAGAGAAGTACTCCAAGAGAAATCTGGAAAGCTAAGTTTTAAGAAAGGAAAGGACAGCAAAGTAGGTTACTTCTCTAGATTTCACAGTAAGAATGGAAGCCACCCATTTTAACAACTGCTTTTACTAAGTTGATTGGATGTGGCAGGGCTGAACAAGTCGGCCTTGGATGGCTGATTTGTTGCCAACATTTTTAAGAACATACTATGCATCGGGCATTGCTCTAAATTCTTTCCATTTATGATCTCATTAAATTCTTATGGCAACTTTATCTGGAAAGTAGGTGCTTTTATTATTCCCCAATGTACACCTAGAAAATGAGATTTCCTAAGTCAGATCCTGCCCAATGCAAATGACATCAGGGAGAAGACAAATCAGAGAGATCAGAGAGAAAGGGAAAGAGGAACGCACCTTGGCCAAAGCAATGCATCTGGCTACCTTCCTTCTGAGTAGAGAGATGAACAATACACACTTTAAAAAAGTCAGATAAAAATAGGAATCAGAGAGACCTTTAAGTCCTAGAAACAGAGATATCAACTCCTTCCAGATCTAATAAACATCTAACATCCCGTATCTGTTTTACATTAATTTTTATGTATTTAGGAATGTGAGTTACTGTAAGGTGGTCAAGCTCCCTTTAGTCACTTGTTTCTATGTATAGAATAAAACACTGAACCTTTCTCATTAAATACATGACACCACTCTCCATGGATTTGTTAAAAAGACCCCCAGAGAAGAGAGTTATAAAATCTGATCAAGTCAGCAGTTCCAGCTGTGAAATTGATATGCATTATTTTCTATTGACTGCTGTGCAGAACTTCAATTTCTGTAGCATAAACAGAATTCCCATTTCTTTTGCAAGGAGACTGCCATGGGGTACAGCTAAAAATAAGCGTCATCAGCAAAATCATTTCATAAATTCCCAGAGACTTTCAGGAAAGCTCCTGAGAGGATAGTTTCCTATGAAAATATTTCTTCACCATAAACCATTTTTATATTTCAAGTCATTACATTTGTTCTACACGATTATTTTCTCTCTGTAACATATAACATAGGGTACAGCCTCCAGAAGATGGGGGGATGAATAGCTAAGAGCAAAAAGGCATGTTAGAAGATATCCAAGTCTCCATTTTTTCTTCTGTCTTTCACAGAAGACAGTTCCTAAAAGTTCTCTTCCCAAAACAAAGTAACCCAAACATATCATGCTTCATAATTATTTTTTTCATGATTCCAAAACATAGTTTCATGTTTTATCTTGGGAGGGAAAGAATTAAGCATTACCCTGATAAGATTTGTAAATTTCTTACTGAGTTGCGGGAAAAAAAACAAACAGATGTTTCATAAGTACTAGAAAAAAAAACCTAGTAAGATATATTAGTCTGTTCTCACACTGCTGATAAAGACATACCTGAGACTGGGTAATTTATAAAAGAAAAAAGTTTAGTTGACTCAGCTTTCTAAACGGCTGGGAAGGCCTCACAATCATGGCTGAAGGTGAATGAGGACAAAGTGACATCCTACATGGCGGCAGGTAAGAGGGCATGTACAGGGGAATTCCCTGTTATAAAACCATCAGATCTCATGAGACTTATTCACTATCACGAGAACAGCACAGCTGTTTTGGAAGAAAACCTATGGATTCAGAAATGATGACTTAAGTATTCCATTTGACCCACCCCCATGATTCAATTACCTCCCAAATTATGGGAATTACAGTTCAAGATGAGATTTGGGTGGGGATGCAGTCTAACCATCTCATAAGAGTTACCTTTTCCCATGTTGATCCATTTCCAAAGACATTCTCTATGGTACAAACAAAAGCTTGAAACTCCACATATGTAACAAAAGATTTGTGACCTCCCCTTTATCACCAAGATTAGCTAACCCCAGCTATGACCTACAACCTTACAAGTCCTGATATTTGCATTTCTGATGGTTTTCTTAGGAAGACTGGAAGGCACTTAGGCTTTCCACTCAAATTCTTTGTGCTTTTGTTTTTCTTCTGCAGCTATTTGCATAACTGTAATTTTAGTCGCCTTGGCGGGGTGTTAGTGAAAATACTTCTTTCAACTTTTTTTTTTTTGGTGGTGGCGGGGAATAGCGTGAAGCTAGCACAGAGCAGGATTTAAGTAAAGACATTTTTCAAGCCTTTTGACTTCAAGTCTTTTGATACTGATACTGCTCATAATTGCTGTTTCTCCTGGAGCAGACACTATTCCACTGTGATTCATTTCCTTAGCTAAATATACCCAACAGCATGGCCCTTTGGGAGTGAAGATGGTTGCTTCCAAGTAGAAGTGATGAGCTCCCAGGCCTGTTAATATATTATGTTTGTTTGTTTGTTTGTTTCCCTTAAAAGTGTTGGAAGTATTCAGGGAGAGCCCACTGGACTCCAGTCATGAAATTCATAAAGGCTTGCCCCCAAGGTAAAAAGGGAAGTGGCAGTATTTGTCCATGTTTTTGACACTTTCTTAATTTTTATTCTCTTTCTTTTTCAGCCTCTTTAATGTTCAGTCTATGTCTCTTTTCTTCGAGATCTGGGACTTTATCTACTCATCCCAATAGAGTCCTATACATAATGTCCTCTGTCACTCAACACCTGCTGTATCCCCCATTCCACATTCCCTAGTGACTCTCTTCACACGGTAACCTCTCCTGCCACATGACCTCAACCATATCCCCTTCTGTCCCTCCCCTCCCACATTCCCCATCCAATATACCCGCACCCACACACACATACACATATCTGTCCCACTGTACCACACACAGTTTAATGAAGCTCTTATTATACTACCTGGTTCACTACAGGCCCTGCATACATGTCACTAATTTCTTTCCTTTCTTTTTCCCTCTTTTCACTTCTCCAGGAGTCTTTAGCTCCTAAAAGAGGATTCTTGAGAAAGGTAATGGCTAATACAAAAGAAAGTTACCAAAAGATTACATTTCAGCTATAAGGGTATATGCATTTGGGTGGTGCCAGGGATGTGGGTAGAGAAGGGTCTTTTAAAGCCACAGACTTGTGACTTTGAGAAACAGGACTTTTGGGCTGATGCAGTGGCTCATGACTGTAATCCCAGCACTTTTGGAGGCCGAGGCTGGCGGAGGGACATGACAAAACCCCATCTCTACTAAAAATACCAAAATTAGCTGGATGTGACACACCTGGAGTCCCAGCTACTCGGGAGGTTGAGGCAGGAGAATCGCTTGAACCCCAGAGTCAGAGGTGGTGGTGAGCTGAGATCACGCCATTGCACTCCAGCCAGGGCAACAGAGCAAGACTCTGTCTCAACAACAGCAACAACAAAATGGGCTTTTGCACTTATTTTACTGGAGCATGAAAAACTATGAACTGTTTTTATTTGCTCTCTTATGACAGACAACTCAAGAATCTTTAGGGTCTGACACAGCATCACCTGGAATGCCCATTTATGTCCCTAGTAGGGAGCCAGTCTCTCTTCTGAGCTGCTCCATTCGGGGACGGGGCTAGCAGAAGGGTAATTTTACATAGGTCACGTGTTTTCCATTTATCCTACACTTTGCTCAATGGTCCCCAGGAAGTATTTTATATGTATTTCTGTATAATTTTCTTCCCTGCTAGGCCTCCAGCTTTTCAGCAAAAGAGCTGCTCTTAAGGACTGATAAGAGGTATAAACGATCCTCTTGGCTCTAAGTAAAACAAAGCAGTGTGATCACTCACTTCACTTAACCGCTCTTACAGGATTTCCGAGGCTCTTATGAAGGAGGCAAAGAGAGGACAGAGGCAGGAGGATGCTTTTCTCTGCTCAGATACTAGCTATAGTTCAAAGAAAGCATGCAAGACTCAGCCACTGCAATCTGCTTACATAACTCCCTTCTTTTATATGAGACTCCTAAAAGGGAGCAAAGATACTCAAGTTGGTTACATTTTAAGTACGATTCTATAGGAGCAGGGGATAACAGCAAGGACAATGAATGCATCATTTACGGTTCCTAGACTTTCCGTGTTCCTCCTGATGCTGGCCTCTGGTTCTTGTTTTTTCCTTAATTATCTGAATTAGCTTGGATTTCAATTGCCTGAACCTAAGGGTATATGCTAATTACAGTGGCTCAAACAAATTAGGATGCATTTTTCTCTCCTAACAAAAATTCCTAAAGCAGGTGGTTCATCATTTTGGTTTACCTAACCAGTGACTCTATTAGGGACCAATGCTCAAGCTCTCCTTTGACTTCTGATTTTGTCTTTTGAAAATTGCCTTTTGTCATTGTGTTCTTCCCTTCATGAATAATAGATGTCTGTTTTCTCTTCAAACATTGCCTCCACATTCAAGGCAGGGAGAAGAGAAGGTGCCATATTCAGACACCTTTGACATTTCTAAATTAGAAAAGTCAAAACCAATTCTAAGTATTTTGTTTGTTTCATTAGTCAAAACAGTGTTACATGCTCACCTGTCACTGCAGAGTGGGCTGCAGGCGCCATGTGTTGGTTTTCTCAGCCTTTATTACGGAGCTTGACAAAGGAGTGACAGCCACCGTACTACACAGACTTATGATCTAATTTTGTGACTCTGATCCTCAATCCCGATTTCAGTTTCTCATTTCAGACAACTCATAGAAGTTTTGCCCAGTGCCTCAGCATTCTTAGTTCTGAAATGTACTCAGATTCCATCAAACTCTATAGTAGCACATCTTCATGGGGGACCTAAACTCTCCTAAGACGCCATGCCAATTGTGTTAAAACAAGTGGTTCTAAATTAAAACCTTGTATTGGTGAGGGCATCAAAAATCAAGGTCATCTCTCATAATGGGGGCATCATATATAAAAGACGGTGGATTCATTTCAGTGAGTGTTATATTTCTTCCACCTACAAATATTTAATTATTCATGAACAGACTACAAGAAAAGTGACAAATAAGTCATCATTTGTCCAAAAAGTGATGAATCTAAGTTGCTACCTGGTCCTGTCCACAGCTGAATTCTGCCTCCTGCAGTCAGTCAGCTCCTGGGTGCTTTTCTGATTATGTTTATCTCTGACTGTTCCTTAAGCATCACCGCTGCCGTCTAAGAGGAAGAGATTGCTCCCCTACCCCTTTGGTTTTATGTGTCCACCCAGGGAAAGAGCCGATTCCTTTAGGAAGTAAGTTCTTAACAATTATTTGCAGGTAACTGTTCAATTTTGTGGCATTTTGCTGTTCTCTAATAAGCACACAATATGCTTTTATTAGCCAGGATTTTCAGTCTCAAGCTATTTAGGAGACATTTTATGGCAAAGTCATTATTACAAAGAAGTAGAACACAAGTGAAATTTATGCTTCTTTTTCAAGGTGGCTCAAAGGTGATTTCCCTTAAATATATTATCCACTGCTTATCTAAAATTAATCATAACTCAAGGTCACAGATGAAACAGACTGTGTTTCTATAGCCCTAAATCTGCTAACAGCCCAAACTGGTAAGCTTTATACTTTAATTGTAGAACTCTCATAAACTCGTTGTGGCTTTCATGTAATAAGTCAGTCCCCAAATAGTTTGTGGAAGCCAAATAGTGATAACGAGCTAGTACAGCCTGTCTCAACCAGGGTCCTGAGGCATCACTGGGTATTATGTATTAACTTCTCCCCTGTTCTTTCCAGTGGTACTAGATGTGTACCATCCTTGGGAGATTTGACTAAATAATCATAAATATTATTTTTTTATTTTCTCTTGTTCAGACAAAAAGTCACTGTTGGGAAAGTCTATCTGGTAGTTTCAGGCCAGCCTACAACCCTGTGATTTGAGGCAAATCATTTAATTGGAAGCCTTGGGCTCCTATCTGAAAAATTGAATAGATTGTTTTAGATTAATTCTATGATGCCTTCTATAGCTATAATAAATACTTGTTCTACATAAATTTATTCTAGAAAAGTTTAGGATCTTAGAGAAATAAATTCAATATTGTGTTTAGTCACATGTCCTTTTAGCATCTGACCAAAAAAAAAAAAAGAGAAGAAAGTAGAGTAGAAATTTAAGAAAAATATTTTCTGTGTAACTATTCTTTTTCTACCCTACCTACATCATAGCCTCTACCTTGCCCCTCATTTGTGCTTAGACATTATAAACACTGAAAGTACTCAATCCTTCATTCAGTTAAATACTTTGTGCTCTATAAGATGTCAAAGGGTTAAGCTCTTTGATGCTGGCTAGGCTGAGAGAAAATTCAGCGTCTGCTCCTCTGTCTTCACTGCTTACCTGTTTCTCTCCTCAGGGCTATCTCTCACTCTAGTTGTCCAAACATGGAAAAAATAGAGCTCTCAGTCTCCCACGACACCTCCTAATGTGCAAATACATGCCTGGAGACATGAGCGGTGTCAGAAGCTACAGGAACTGCCAAATCTCTCTCTTTAAACAAAGCTATTACATTAAAGCCCACAACTGAAATAAAAAGGAAATAAACAGGAAAGGAAAGAGCATCTGATGTAGAAATCATATCCGGTGATCAATTATCTGAGTATTGCCTCCCTGTTTTGTGTATTTCCCTCATATTTTCAAGGTAAACAGAAATTGGTTAATAAAATGTGAAAATAGTGAGAAACATGATTATAAGCAACTTTTCTATTGATTCCTGTGCTATTCTGAACTAGGCCTTGCTCTTTGGTAAGTGCGGATACATGGCAAGGAAGGAAGGAGGCTTGAGACGAATCAGGTGGATCTAGGAGCCAACATCACAACCTGATCTCTTGCATTGCTATTGGGAAGAAGTGTGTATGAGGCTGAGGGTGGTAGGGAGATGTCAAATGTCTACAGATTGTCACTCTCCATTTTATAGACAAACTCTTAGGAATGTTGTAGGAAGGTGGAAAATCTGTTTTGAGAAGGATTATAAAGCTAAATATGAACTCTGAAGGAAAATGCCGTGGTTGATTACTGATATCTGCTATGGCTCTGGTTAAGATAGGAACGCCATGGTTATTTCTTGGTCTTGTAGACTTTCTCATTGGCTACTCTGAAATAAATCTGACAGCCAACAAAGCGGAAGTAATCGAGTTCTGATAATGCACAATCTTCCTTATATACAACTAATTCAGATTTACATCCTGAATCCTAACAATTATTCAATATATCACTACAATGTTTGAGTATACTCCAAAAGTTCATATACCTTTAGTCACAGTGGTTATGTCACGGAACCAAACTGGGTCCATTTTCCTGCAAAATGGAAAGGCAAACACTGAAGCACTGGGTTTTTGCAGTGGGAAAAGTTTACTGTGAGTTGACTCACAAGGAAACGGGAGGAAATGCTCAAATCTGTCTCCCAGAGCTGGGATTAGGTTGTGTTTTATAAGCAAGGGTAATGAGATGTGATCTGATTGAATCTCGCAGTGAAGTGATATAGGAGTCATGATCTGACTGGATCCTGCCATGGGGTGACACCAGGGCTCAATCTGATTGGATCTTGGATCCTGCCATGTGGTCTCTGCTTCTTTATTCAGCCCCTGCTTCTTGGTTCAAGTATTTAAGTTCTATACATGGTTGCATCCTTGGTTCATTGGGGCATACTAAGCTTATGTGCTCTTCAACCTAGGGGTCCGTGGTAACTGAAAGACAACTCACAACTCTGTTACATAACAGTTGAAGCCTCATTTTCCTTGTCTAAAATGAGGCTAGCAGTACCTTTTTCAATGAATTGTTGTGAAGCTAAATTATATTGCATATGTGTATTAGTCAGGTTTTGTTGAAATAATGCTGTATAACAAGCATCTCTCAAATATTTGTCTTCTGCTCACATTCTGCAGGTGGGCTGTGGCTCAACAAAGCTGGGTTAGCTTTGGTTCAGATTTGTTCCATGTTTCCAATCCAATTTTTCGAGATTTAGGCTGAAGGAGCAGCAGTTTTCTGGAATCTGTTCATCTCAGGATGACAGGAGGGCAAGAAGGGCAAGGAGAAATAGGTAATGTCTTTCAAAACCTTCACTCAGAACTGGTACACATTATATTGGTCAAAGCTGGTCACATGGCCAAGACTAAAGTCAATGTAGGGAGGCATACAGTGTCCCCTGGGAAACCATGGCAAGCCTGGAGAGAGAACGAAGTCTTATGAACAAATACATATTCTTTTACGGTGTGTAAAATGTGTTACACGGTGCTGAACATACTTGCCTTACGTACTTCCTATCATTGCTGTTACCAACATTCTATCCTCTGTCCTTTGTTTCTTTACCAGTTGCTTTGCTCAGCTTTAATAACAATTATATCACTACTGTAAAACAAGAGTGGACCATGATAGAGAGCCAGATATAAACATTGGCTTGGGTATGTTTTTCCAAGTCAGTGAAGGGTCCTTGGAAGTGAGGTTTTCCTTCCTTGATCACAGGCATCTCATACAGTGTCCTTCTCAGCATTTCCTCTGTTAAGCTTTCTTTGATCATGAAGGTTGAAAAATATCTTTTTTCTCTTGCTTTACATCAGCATCTTTCAACAGAAATATAATATTGGCCATCTGTGTGCTGTGATGTTTTCTAGTAGACATATTTAATAAGTCTTCAAAAATGTTCAACAAAATTACCCACAATATTTTCAATGTGAAATCAATGTAAACAATTACTGTTATTTGTTGACATAATTAACATTGTTTGCTTCTGTAATATGTCATCAAAACCCAATGTCATAGTAATTTAAATTACCCATAATTCAGCCAGGCGTAGTGTCTCACACCTGTAATCCCAGCACTTTGGGAGGCAGAGGCGGGTGGATCACCTGAGGTCGGGAGTTCAAGACCATCCTGGCCAACACGGTGAAACCCCATCTCTACTGAAAATACAAAAAATAGCTGGGCACAGAGGTGTGCACCTATAGTCCCAGCTACTTGAGAGGTTGAAGCAGGAGAATCACCTGAACCCAGGAGGCAGGTGTTGCAGTGAGCCAAGATCACATCACTGAACTCCAGCGTGGGCAACAGAATGAGACATCAACTCAAAAAATAAAATTAAAAATAAGTAACCTATAATTCAAATGCTCAGTAGCCACATCAGGCTACTGGCTACATACTGGAGAGAGGGAACTATACATCGTATCCCTGCTCGGTCATTTTTTATTTTGTGTGTTTCTTCTTTCTATTAGAGTGAATGCATTTATTATACGTTTTTCTCTCCCACACTACCTCTAATGTTTGTTTGGATGTTTATGTTATTCTGTGTTTAACCAGAATTTTTTTAAAAAAGGAAACAAACTTAAACAAACCGACACTAGAGTGAGCGTTAAACAAAACACTGAGGTACAAATTAAATAATGTATAGACTAAACCCCTAGTCTACAGATGTACAACTCTACCTTGGGTTTCTTCAGATCATTCTAGGAAGGATTTAGAGAATAGAACATCTTAGAATGTAACACATACTCAAATGATTTTTAAAGGCATTAATTCGACCAACTTATGAAGCCAAAAAGTCTTTCTATCACAAGGTAGCTAAGGTTTATTGAATCAATTCAGCACAACTTATTTTTTTATAGAGACTACTTAACTGAAATGACTGAAAAGACGTTATGTGCCTATAAATAAATCCGTAAGAAGCAACAGTGCATGGAAGATAGCAAGTTGTGGAAAGAACCAGTGCAGTTATCAAGTGAGATTGGATAGAAAATAAATAGGGGAATCTCATGACCTATAGGATAGGATGTATTAGGTGTCAATGACAAATAGTTGTCTACAGCCATGCAAGCTACCGATGGTAATGATCCTAAGGTCTTTCTTCCTATACTAAACTACCTATAAATGTTTTGTGAAGGGCCAGTTAATTGTGCATGAGTGAGAAATCTCATATGTGAGACACCATAATTTAATATGAGATAGTTGGGGATAATGTTAAGATTTTTTTTAAAACCACACACACACATTATCAGTCTGCTCACAAACCAAAAGAATATCCCAATCTTATGTCAGTCTCAGGATCTGTGTCAGCATAAAATGTGGACACACAGCTTCCTGTAGATGCACATGAAGTCCTTCCTAGTGGAGAGGACTTGGTAGAGCACACCGGCTTTGTTCAGGCACCAGGAGCTTCAAGACTGGTTCTTCCATTTACCAGCTGTGGAACCCTGAACAATCAAGTTAAGCTACATCTGAGGGTTTCTTTTTTTATTGTTTAAATTCCTAAAATTGGTATAATAATAGTAAGTCTCTCCTAGGCATGGCTAGGTACTTTATCTATGTTGACTATTGTCGTTAATGATTTTAGGAACAAGAAAATGTCTTTGGCTATTTCTGAAAAGTCAGCAAAATCTCCTTATTTGTGCTTAGAAGAAAGAATAAAATACATACTGCAATGGAAGACTGGACAATACACCTGAACACGTCATATAGTTTTGTTCATGCCTTATTTTGCCTTGACTGCCAAAACATCTTAAACTGACAGATCCATGAAGATATAAGGGTCTAATAGGTACATTTAAATTATCTTTTTACAAATTTTGAGACTAAGCATTATATCTTATCTTCCATCTTTTTATTTAAAAATTGAAAGAAGCAGAGTAAAGAGATGACATTTATAGTCATTCCACGTTAGTGTTCATCTCAGTGCCTCATCTATGGTGTTGACTTATGACTTTTATTTTTTTGAGACCGAGTCTCACTCTCTGAGGCTGGAGTGCAGTGGTGCTCTGTCTCCAAGGGTGAAGTGCAGTGGTGCAATCTTGGCTCACTGCAACCTCTGCCTCCTGGGTTCAAGCGATTCTCGGGCCTCAGCCTCCTGAGTAGCTGGGATTACAGGCATGCACTACCACATCTGGCTGATTTTTTGTATTTTTAGTAGAGAGGGGGTTTTGCCATGTTGGCCAGGCTGGCCTTGAACACCTGACCTCAGGTGATCTGCCCACCTCAGCCTCCCAAAGTGCTGGGATTATAGGTATGAGCCACTGTGCCCGGCTGATTTTTATATCTCAGCGTTGTTTCTTAATTATGCCAGAGTCATTATTTTGTTGAAATCTATAAGCTATGTGAAAGACACAGATAATCATATCACATAGACATCTGAAATGAGAACAGACCAAGAAAGTTTGTCCTATAAAGTAATTAACTGCATTGTCCTTTATGAATTTAATTAACAATTTATTTCTCAACATATACAGTCTAGTTGATTTTTCTATTTGTAGCCTGATTTTTTTTTCTCAGACTGCGGTGTAGTAAAGAATAATTAGAGACATTTACACTTATCTTGCCAGCAAGAACACTGCTTTTGCTACTAAGGAAATAGTCTAATCCAGTATGATTTACATTTGCATAATATCCTGTTGCAATATTAAAAAACACTTTGCTGAAAAACACAGGAAGGTATTGAAATGAGGGTTTATGGAAGGAAAAGTGAGGTTATGAATAACCACTGTCAAAAAAAAAACAAAAAAAACTGTTAGCTTATTCTATCAGTTTGTTCCAACGAAATTAAGTCTATTTTTTTTTCCTTAGAAATGGTTAACACATAATGGAGGTAACTCTGTCAACTATGTGCTGTGTGGCATTATTTAGACACCCAGCTGGCTTCTTAAATCAGTGTTGTACTTTTTGTCTGGTTGGGTGTAACGCCAAGGAGAAACAGCATTTTAAAATTCAATTTTGCCTTCTCAACCTCTTGTGAATCAAGAGTCAATCAAAACAAGTCTTAAAAAGCTATTTTTACAAAGGAAGGACACATTTCCACAGGAAAATAAAATAAAATCTGTAATCATTAGTAATTCAAATTATAAATTTTAGATATCTCTGTGCCCAGCTTAAAATCATGTTAATGAAATTTGTGATTTAATTATACTCATTTGACTAATTCCGACTGACATCAGCCTTACAACTTGAAAAGTATCATTTCAAGTCACACCGTTTTGTTCTCGTTTTAAGCATTCAGAAGAACTTTGAGAAGCTATAAGGTGACCAACCATCTCAGTTTTCCCATGACTGAGAGGCTGCGTTCTTGAGAGGCAAGACATTTTTGGTTTTTTTTTTTTTTGAGACAGAGTCTTACTCTGTCACCCAGGCTGCGGTGGCACAATCTCGGCTTACCACAACCTCTTCCTCCTGGGTTCAAGCGATCTCAGGCTTCAGCCTCCCAAGTAGCTGGGACTATAGGTACCTGCCACAACGTCTGCTTAATTTTTGTATTTTTAGTAGAGGTGGGGTTTTGCCATGTTGGCCAGGCTAGTCTCAAACTCCTGGCCTCAAGTGACTACCTGTGTCAGCCTCCCAAAGTTCTGGGATTACAGAGATGAGCCACCGTACCCAAGAGGCAAGACTTTCAATGCTGAAACAATGGCAGACTGGGGTAACTGTGACATCATAACATGAAACTCAAAGAAAGATCTTAGGAGAGCTCAATATTTAAAATAAAAGTATTCTGCAAAGTGAGGAAAGCCTGAGTAATTAATTATGCATTTATGTAGTTATACTTTATTAAATACCTTCTGTGAATCAGCTGTTGGGCTGAGCATCAGAGATAAAGACACAGTTTTTGTCCCAGGTATACATGAAAGAAGACAGAGAAATAAACAATAGAGAATTCGTAATTGAGATATGTTCAAGGGGCTGTGGGACACAAAGGCATATACTGAAAATATAACTGGTATATTTGGTATATTTCCCATATCTGTTTCCTAAGTTTGAATTTTGACATTTATACTTGTTAAAGTTTTATACCTCTTAAATATATACAACTAAATATAAGTAAATACAAGCAAACTAAAATTTCAGCAACTTAAAAAATTTTGCTTCTGTAAATAATAAACTCATTCACTAAGTCACGTATGAAATATAAATAGTCCCTGAAGTAAATCAGTTTTAGAGTCAGTACATAACTGATTACATTTCATAAGCAACTTGTTGATAAAAAGGTCAGTTCACAGAGAAGACATATCAATTCCATGTGGTTCCAACCTAATAAAAGAGCTTAAAAATATATGGAAAAAAAAAAAAAAAAAAACAGTGGGATACAGCTAACACCATGCTTTGAGGGAAACCTAAAGCTTTACATGTTTGTATCAGAAAGGAAGGAAGCTTTCAAATCAACTATTAAAGCACCTATCATAAGAAACTGGAAGGTGGGACAGGAGAAAGGTTTAAATTAAGAACAAAGCAAGGAGAAGAAAGGAAATGATAAAGATAATGGCAGAAATCAATAAAATTGAGAAAGAAAAACAATAAGAGGGAACCAAAGAAACCAAAAGTTGGGTCTTTGAAAAGAGGAGTACGATTGATAAACATTTAGGTATACAGATCAAAA
This sequence comes from Alouatta palliata, assembly GCA_004027835.1. Taxonomy (NCBI): domain Eukaryota; kingdom Metazoa; phylum Chordata; class Mammalia; order Primates; family Atelidae; genus Alouatta; species Alouatta palliata. Next base: position 160,492 of record PVKV010002577.1, read on the forward strand.
ATAACAACTGAAGTTTTCTCGTTGCTGGTACAACATAAGAGAAGCTTGGAAAGCTGAACACACTGAGAAAACAACTTTTTTTAGATCTGTAAGAGAAGTGATATCACAAGGTAAACTGTTGCCCCTAAAATGAGAGAGACAGACAGGTGAATATAGAGAATTATGACTTGCTGGAGCAGAAACTCACAAGCAGAACACTCCATGAGAACCAGTGCCACCTTAGGAAAACCTGAACTGTAATTGACGAACTGCTAGAGGCTCACTGTGGACAACTCTGAGAATTAAAAACCCCAGGGAAGCTCCGTGTCTCAGGCAGTTTTGCATTGCTATAAAGGAATACCTGAGACTGGGTAACTTATAAAGACAAAAGGTTTAATTGGCTGGCGGTTCTGCAGGCTGTACTAGAAGTGTGATGCTGGCCTCTGCTTCTGGTGAGAGTCTTGACGAAGCTTACGATCATGGTGGAAGGCAAAAGGGGAGCCAGCATGCCACTTGGCAGGTGAGAGAGGAGCAAAAGAAAGAAGGGGAAGGTCGCAGGCTCTTTTGAATAATCAGCTCTCAAATGGAACCATTACCATGGGGAGAGCACCAAGTCATTTATGAGGAATCTGCCCCTGTGACCCAGACACCTCCCACCAGGCCCCACCTCCAACATTGGAGATCACATTTCAACATGAGATTTTCAAGGACAAACATTCAAACCATATCACTCAGTCATATGGGGGCTTCCGCACTCTTGTGAGTTTTAACTTTAGGAGTTCAGCCTGTTGGCATAATAAATGGCATAGAAAAATTCCCTTATGCTTCCTTCATGCAGAGGAGAAAAGAGACCATTTTGAAATAGCCCAGAGAATTATAATCTTCTTAGCAAAATCTGACCTCGGGAGAAACTATCTTACCAGAGCCTCACCCACTGGGATTTTATCAAAGCCTGACTGAGCTGGAGGAAGGAAGAGGCCAAGCCCAGACTCTTCCAGCCATCCTGTTCCACCCAAGGCAATGAGGCAGGAAGGAGGTACAGAAGCACGTGTGGGGTTCACAGTCCAGAGACCGAGGCTCATTAGAAGACTGAGACCCAATTTAGGCTATAAGTTGCTTCCCCTCCTACACACTGTACCACCACATTACTAACGGCCTAGCTACGGAAGTTCCTGTTATTTAGTGCTCTCAAGAAATAGTTAAACAGCATATACCAAAAGGCAAATAACCCAGTCAAAAGAGGCAAAACAAGCATCAGAAGCAGACTCTGAGTTTTAGGACATTTCCATAGTAACCTCCAAAAGTGAAAAGAGGGCAAAGACTGAAAGAAATGGGACAGAGTATCCAGAACTGTGGGGCAACTAATCTAGATATGGGTGTATCTGAGAGAAATTATCAGAAATGTTTAGACAATCATGATGGGGATTTTCCCCAAATTAATTTGAATAGCCAAACCACATATTGAGGAAACTCAGAAAACAAAAACAGTATAGATTCCCCCCTAAAATCACAAAACAGAAATCCCTACACCCTAGGCATATCATATTTAAACTACAGAAAATGAAAGATAAAGAAAAAATTATGAAAGAAGCCAGAGAAAAGAAACACCTTACCTGTACTAGAGCAAAGATAATAATTACGTTTAGCTTCTCAAAATCCACACAAACAAGAAGAGAGTGGAAGGAAATATTTAAAGTGTTGAAAGAAAAAAACTCCACCAATCTACAGTTCTGTACCCTATAAAATGATCCTTCAAAATGAAAGAGAAAGACTTTCTCAAACAAAAAAAATTGAGGGACTTTAGTGCCAGTAGACCTATCTTGCAGGATACGTGGAAAAAACTTTTTCGAGAGAGAAGGACAGTGATATAGGTTAGAAATTCAGATCTATATAAGGAAAGGAAAAGCACTGAAGAAAAAAAATACACAAACTTTCCTTTTCTTATTCTTTATAGATCTAACAGATAACTTGTTCAAAATAATAATGGTGATAATGTATTCAATTACATATGTTTATGCATGCACACATGTTTGTATGTGTATATCTAATATATATAATTCAATTTAATACACATATATTGAAATGAATGCTAGCAATGACACAAGGGTCAGAAGGGAGGAATTAAGATGGTTTTTATTTTATTGTAATTTAGGTTCTGGGGTGCATGTGCAGATCATGCAGGATTGTCACACAGGTACATACATGGCAATGTGGTTTGCTGCCTTCATCCCCCCGTCACCTATATCTGGCATTTCTCCCCATGTTATCCCTCCCCCACCTCCCCCACCTCCTCATCCACTCATATCCTTCCCCTAACCCCCCTCCAAATGACCCCAGTGTGTGATGCTCCTCTCCCAGTGTCCATGGGTTCTCATTGTTCAACACTGGCCTATGAGTGACAACACGTGGTGTCTGATTTTCTGTTTTGTGTCAGTTTGCTGAGAATGATGTTTCCCAGATTCATCCATGTCCCTACAAATGACACGAACTCATCGTTTTTTATGGCTGCATGGTATTCCATGGTGTATATGTACCACATTTTCCTTGTCTAGTCTATCATCGAGGGGTGTTTGGGTTGGTTCCACGTCTTTGCTAGTGTAAATGGTGCCACAGTGAATATATCTGTGCATGTGTCTTTGTAATAGAATGATTATAATCCTGTGGGTATATACCCAGTAATGGGATTGCTGGGTCAAACGGAATTTCTATTTCTAGATCCTTGAGGAATAGTCACACTGTCTTCCACAATGGTTGAACTAATTCACACTCCCAACAACACTACAAGTGTTCCTATTTCTCCACATCCTCTCCAGCATCTTTTGCCTCCAGATTTTTTTAATGATCACAATTCTAACTGGTGTGAGATGGTATCTCAATGTGGGTTTGACTTGCATTTCTCTAATGACCAGTGATGAAGAGCATTTTTTCATATGTTTGTTGACCTCATATATGTCTTCTTTTGAAAAGTGTCTGTTCATATCCTTCACTCTCTTTTGAATGGGTTTGTTTGTTTGTTTTCTTGTAAATCTGTTTTAGTTCTTTGTGGATTCTGGATATTAGCCCTTTGTCAGATGGGTAGATTGGGTAGATTGCAAATTTTTTTTCCCATTCTGTTGGTTGCCAACAATCTAATGATGGTTTCCTTTGCTGTGCAGAAGCTCTAGAGTTTAATTAGATTCCATTTGTCTATTTTGGCTTTTGTTGCCATTGATTTTGGTGTTTTAGTCATGAAGTCCCTCCCTATGCCTATATCCTGAATGGTTTTGCCTAGGTTTCCTTCTAGGGTTTTTATGGTGTTAGGTCTTATGTTTAAGTCTTTAATCCAGCTGGAGTTAATTTTAGTGTAAGATGTCAGGAGAGGGACTGCTTTCTACACATGGCTAGCCAGTTTTCCCAACACAATTTATTGAACAGGGAATCCTTTCCCCATTGCTTGTTTTTGTCAGGTTTGTCAAAGATCAGATGATTATAGATGTGTGACACTGCCTCCGAGGCCTCTGTTCTGTACCATTTGTCTATATCTCTGTTTTGGTACCAGTACCATGCTGTTTTGAATACTGTAGCCTTGTAGTATAGTTTGAAGTCAGGTAGTGTGATGCATCCAGCTTTGTTCTTTCTGCTTAGGATTGTCTTGGCTCTGCAGGCTCTCTTGTGGCTCCATATGAACTTTGAAGTGGTTTTTTCCAGTTCTGTGAAGGTCATGGGTAGCTTGATGGGGATAACGTTGAATCTATAAATTACTTTGGGCAATATGGCCATTTTCACAATATTGATTCTTCCTAACCACGAGCATGCAATGTTTTTCCATCTGTTTGTGTCCATTCTTATTTCCTTGAGCAGTGGTTGGTAGTTCTCCTTGAAGAGGTCCTTTACATCCTTTGTTAGTTGAATTCCTAGGTATTTTATTCTCTTTGTAGCAATTGTGAATGGCAGTTCATTCTTGATTTGACTCTCTTTAAGTCTGTTATTGGCGTATAGGAATGCTTGTGATTTCTACACATTGATTTTGTATCCTGAGACTTTGCTGAAGTTGCTTATCAGTTTCAGGAGATTTTGGGCTGAGATGATGGGGTCTCCTAAATATACAATCATGTCATCTGCAAATAAAGAAAATATGACTTCCTCCTTTCCTAAATGAGTACCCTTTATTTCTTTTTCTTGCCTGATTGCTTTGGCTAGAACTTCGAATACTATATTAAATAGGAGTGGTAAGAGAGAGCATCTTTGTCTAGTGCCAGATTTCATAGGGAATGCTTCCAGTATTTGCTCATTCACTATGATATTGGCTGTGGGTTTGTCGTAAATAGCTTTTATAATTTTGAGATACATTCCGTTGATACCTAGTTTATTGAGAGTTTTTAGCATAAAGCGCTGTTGAATTTTATCAAAGACCTTCACTGCATCTATTGAGACAACCATGTGGTTTCTGTCTTTGGTTCTTTTTTTTTTTTTTTTTTTTTGCATTTATTTATTTATTTATTTATTTATTTATTTTTAAATATATATACTTTTTATTGCATTTTAGGTTTGGGGGTACATGTGAAGAACATGCAAGATTGTTACATAGGTACACACATGGCAGTGTGATTTGCTGCCTTCCTCCCCATCACCTGTATCTGTTATTTCTCCCCATGCTATCCCTCCCCAACTCCCCACCCCCTGCTGTCCCTCCCCTTTTTCCCCCCAACAG